>JAHSPW020000007.1:3077500-3355000 GCA_019985065.2 Arctostaphylos glauca
AAATCTTAAAATTGGAAGGAGCAAAAAAAAAAAACTTTTTGTTGTTCATATTAAGCTTCTACAACTTAAGAAAATAAAGAAAAAGAAAAAACAGGTGCACCGCAGCTGTACCCACAAAAGCACCCATCCCATACCAATGTTGTACCAATGCCATACCCAAAAATCAAAAAAATGCCCAATCTGTTTCAGGAGTTCTGAGTACGTATTCCCGACCAAAAAACAAGGGATTCGCTTTCTTTGGGATAACTCACAAAGACTTGAACCGGGGACTATTTTGTCCTACCAGTATCCGGTACTCGTACGACAACATTTTCGGAATACCTGTGCTTCATAGAAGAACATTAACCAGGGTGCCCTCAGAAAACTAAATATAGCAATTACATCCGCTAAGAAATTAACCATATTCCTCTGTCAACCATGACTGTATCCTTTCTCACTACCTTAATTAAGACCTTACTTCTACTGTTTTGAAGCCTTTTCCTGTTAACAATGAGCTTGGCATCAGAGTTTTCTTGCCAATAGCCGGAACATGCCTTTACTGCTCAGACATTCCAAACAAAATTATAAACCTACACGGAACAGTATAAATACATACATAAACGAATAGTGGAGCATGAATGCTCCCGTTTCTTTTATACAAGTACCATATTGACATGAGCACAAAATTGGAGGAAACTGGAAGTAACAATTAAACTGTAGTATCCAAATTTGGCGGGCAACCATCCTGTTGAAACATAAGTCACTGCATCTAATATTCATTTCATTTTTCCCATTTTCTTGTCCCTTACAACGCAAAAAATGCTGTCCAATTGAACTCCTTCGTAATATGGTTCTTACATAGACTAAACTCTATCAAAGAAAAATACTCACGAAAGGAGTATAAGTGGAAGGAGGAAAGAGAAGGCATATATGGTTAGAGAGAAAGAGGGAGGAAAGAGGGGAGAAATAACCTATGCACTTACCCTGGTTTGTTGAGAAAATAAGTAGAGAAAGCTGAGGGGATAAATTCTGTCGTTTAAAGTTGCCTAAAATTTCCTTTACTCTTCCCTCAATTTCTCTTCCACAAACATAGCATGAAGATTTTGAATCTTCCTAGAATCTGTTGTCCAACAGTACCAACAGTGAAATGACTTGGCCAAGTTATATGGAAGCCTCAAGCCATGCTTCCCATGTCCCAAATTTGTTATAAGTTCATTCCCATGTTTTTGCAACATACCACAAACATAACCATTTGGGTTGTCTCGGTAACCTGTGTATATTACTTGGATATTTGTTCATACCTTAGAAAACAAATCATAAGCTACATGCTCTATCATAAGATACCAAAATACCAAGTGTAGGATAAATCAGTATAGAAACACCACAGTAGTGCCATTTTAGTGAATAACAGAACACAGGTAAATCAGCACTAAATAGCAATTCAATAAAACTTCAGCTAGAGAAAGAAACCTAGTATCCATTGCCATGCACTAACATCAATCGCATGCAAAATGGATTAACAAATTCATGCGACACGGCAATTATGTGAAGAACCAACAACATATTCAAACCCCCCCCCCCCCCCCCCCCCCCCCCTCCTCCTCTTTACAGGAAGTTTTCCTTTGCTCTTTTATCTCTTCCATTGATGATATCCTTCCGGAATTATTTTTTTGTTGGGCTTCCATTTTGCAAACCCTCGTGTAGTTACCGTAGTGTCTTGTTTTCCCATTCTTGTGATATATGTAAATATTTCATAGCAAATGGCCACCAAAACAACACGTTTCAACTATTGTGATATGCGCAGATGAGTTCACAAATTCCAAGTGAAAGGCAACCAAAACAATACAACAATTATATGAAAAATCAACAATGGTATCCCTCGTGAACTGTTTGTTTGTTGGACTTGGTTTAGACATTACTTGTTGCCAACTCTCTCATAGTTAATGTAGTATCTCGTTTTTTTATTCTTGCGATATATATATACATGTATATATATATATATGTGTGTGTGTGTAAATATGTCCTAGCAAATGGAAAGCAAAACAACTCATCCCAATAATTGTGATAATAGCAAATAAATTCCTAGCTAAAGGCCAACCAAAACAGCACAACAATTAACACAAGGGGTTGGCCTAGTGGTTAAGTCCCAGACTTAAGGGTTTGCTTCCTCTCAAGTTCTCGGGTTCAAACCTATCAGGTGTTAATGTGTTATGAACTCTTATGGAGGTAAGTCCATACAGAATTTTGTCCTGACTTTAAATGGGTCATTCATTCGCTAGTAGACAGTGTGATTGATCCCCGGAGATTAGTAGTATTGCACGTAAGCATTTTGAGATATAAAAAAAATAGCAGAGCAATTATAAGACAAAACAACGAGTGCGTTCCCTGCGAGTTTCTCTGTAGCTCTATCTCTTCCCATTATCACATATTTCCTGGGTTTGGTCGTTGGACTTGGTGTAGACATCTACTTATTCCGCACTCTCCCGTAGTTAATGCAACATATGTAAATGATTTTCCTCCCTAATGGCAACCAAAGTTACAACAATTATAATGACTAACCAACAACATCCCCTCAGCCACTCAAACCCAAAACACCCAATCGTCGAAAATACAAATATGTAAATAGATAAGTATGTATACCTGAAGTAGGAGCTGCGGGAGAGGATGAGGCGGTGGAGGTGGTAGGTGGAACCCATGGCGTGGACAACGATGTCGGAAAAGGAACCATTGTTGAAGCCTTCGAGTTGGATGTGGTCGCAGAGGGATGTTAGGTTACAGTCGAGCGCCCGAAGCTCTCCGCTGCTCCGATCGTTGTCTGAGTGCTGCGATGATGACGCCTGTCTCCTCATCGTCTCCGTTATCGCCCCTCCTCCTCCTCCGCCGCCGCCGCCGTGCGCTCGCTGCACCTGGTAATGGGTTTGCGGATCCATTTCTCTCTCTACAAAATGCATGGTTTTAATGCGGGGACGTAACGTAGATCGACCCCATTTTCGAAGCTCCGTGATATGGAGGGGGAAATTGCAATAACTAACAAATTTGGTTGATATTAGAGGGGATAAGGGAAAAATTATTCCGTGCTCCCCGTTGCCTTGCAACACCACAAATAACGCACGGAGACGAGGCGAATTTATTAAGTTTTTAGCCAGTTCGAGCTCAAGCTGAGCTCAATAAAAATTCTACAAGCCAATATCAAATTAATTTGACTTGGACTCGGGTAAGTTCGAACTAGTCCACTATCTTAGTGACCCCGTAACATAATTAAACTTTTTTATTAAATTTTTAATGAGTTTAAGCACGAGCTCAAGCAGAGCCCTACAAAAATTTTACGAGCACATCTCTTCGAATTGACTTGAGCTTGAGTCAAATTTGAATTTTGTTCACAATCTTAAGAAGCCGAAACTATTATCATTCATGCTTGCATACGAGTCTACAAATCAAATTTTCTATACAATTTCTTTCCTCTTAATTCCAAAAAAGTGTAAAAGGGAAAATAATATTATTTTTATAGGATTTTCATTAAAACATTATTTATAGTTATCGAAATCCTTAACTTTTATTAAACCTTTATAGAAATGAAAAAATAATACTGAAACACAAGCAAAGCGTCTACCAAAGTTATCAATTTTCATACCAACAAGCGTGTCAAAGTTTAATATGGTCACGAACATTATTTATTGTCTTGTGCTTCAATCTATGTCTCTTCTTAGAAAGAATGAACTTAAATGTATTCCAATTTATTTCACATCCAATTGCACTGCAACATTGACTGAGAATTCGGACAGTACATTTTTTCCAATTATTGCCATTAATTTTTAAATTGCTCCCACCATGCAACTATATATTATAAGCAAGATTTAAAATGGTGATTCAGTTTTAAAATAAAGTTTTTCATGAAAAAACTTGCAAGATAGATAAACATGTGTAGATTAAGCTTATAGTACTGTTGTCGAATGGCAAGGAACATACTAAAGCCATATGTTGACCGTAGGGATGGCAACGGGGCGGTTCGGGGCGGTTATCCGGATAACCGCCCCGATACCCGAATGGAATACCCGAACCGAACCCGCCCCGATACCCGAATGGAGGAAGAGGGGGTGCTCCATAACCGAACCAAACGGGGTTCGGGTATTCCCCGAACCGAACGGGTACCCGAATGGGGTTATAAAATAATATATATATATAGGACCTGGGGTTATAAAATAATTAATATAATATATATATATATAATATATTATATATATATAAAAATAAAACGACGTCATTTAATTTCGGTTCGGTTCGTTCGGGTTCGGTTCGGGTAACAGTTCGGTTATTCTTCTAACCATAACCGAACCGAACCCGAACGGGTATTTGTTTGTTCCTACCATATTCATACCCACGGAGAAAAAAACGGTTACGGTTCGGGGAAAATTAAGCGGTTCGGTTCGAATAACCATCGGTTCGGTCCAAATTGCCATCCCTAGTTGACCGTCTACACTCTTCAAGTTGTTAACTTATTTTCTTTTGCATGCTATTATCCATCACTAACATATGACGAGTTAAGAGCAATCTCCTACTTACTTATTTTTCCTCAGTGAATAAGGCCTAAAAATAATTTACAGAATTAATAAAGTAATCGGTAGCATGATGAGGATTGCGAAGTTGTTTGTGCCACTTAGCATCAACCACCTTGGTAAAGGGGTGTACATAAAAATTCTATTATTTAGTCGTGATTTGATTGTGTCTTTTGTTTTATCCATAGCTTCATACAAGTAGCACATAGTTGATTTTTCATCACCGTTCACAAGACATAGAACTCTAACCAAAAGTTCACTAATTTTAACCATAATTTGACATTGTAATTAAGACTCATATCTTCAACCATAATTTCATCAATCACTTTTTCCACATAACTTTTTTAAACAATATTGCTTGGCCCCAACAAGTTGAACAACTTCATAAAAAAGACCAAATAACGTAACATCTTTAACAAACCTTGATATGTCCACTGACTCTAAATACATGGTTTCATTCAGACAAAGGACTATAAAGTTAATTATTGAAACTTGATTTTGATTCATCCATCTATCAGACGTAACTGAACAACCATACGTCCTCCAAGTATTTGAAATGACGACAAAATATTATCTAATCTCACATATGTTGTTATTTAATAGAGTATATCTCAAGTCATGAAAAGAATGTCCCTTAAAGCCTGGCACAACAAGTACTATTGGGTGTATAATTGGTTGATAATATTTCAATACAGCTACATTAAAGGAAACATTAGTATCTTACCACCATTGATCATTCCATTACTGCATTGTTGTGAACTTCCTCAATGGCCAAAACACTTCTTATAGATTGTTGTGCACCTAGAGAAGTTATTGGAGCAAAACAAAAATGGTTGGTTACTTTCTCTTTTTATTGTCTTCATCTGTTGTATTTTTTGTTCACTAACTCAATTATTACCCGTTGAAGTGGGCTCATAAGGATATCTTTTTCTCCATAGTTATCAAATGCATGTTCCTTACTAATATCTTTTGTTACCCTTAATTTTCGTTCTTTTTCTCTTTTGTAATCTTCAAACAAGTGATTTATTTTCTATTTTATATCTTCTCACCTCTTCGCAAGATCAGACATCCCATTTCATTCCATCAAGATGTAGATTCAATAAAGTGAATCCACTTTGTTTAAGATGTTCATTACAATGGATATGCAAATTGGATTGTTTATTTTATGGGGTATCATCTTAGCGTGACCCCAACCTGAATCACAAGATATTACAGGAGCAGAGGCTACTGATGGAGCACCAGACTAACATAGCTACTTAGAAAAATCTTCGTAACTTTCTTCAAAAAAATCAGTACAATACAATACATACCTATCACTAAAAAGAGATGGTAGATAGAGAGATTACCCTTCTCCGGCAAGTGAGCTCGACAACTGGTTCAGTAGCCTTCTTCAGATTTTGTTCAGCAAGAGAGAGCGATCGATTTTGGTAGCATTCTACAATCTTGAGCCTGTTTGGTTGGGTTTCAGACTTTCAATAGCCTTTTTCGCAATTGTGTTTGGCTAGAAAAATACTTTATTTAGGTGTAATTACATTATAGATCTCAATTTAAGTGTAAAAAATAAACAATTATTAATTGGAAAAAAAGTTAGGTGCCTTTCGAGATCCTGTATCAACCGAGGCATGTCGAACCACCTGGTATATTTCATTGTAAAGTAACGTAAGGCTATGTGTATCGTTTTTCTTCAGGTACAATAAACTATTAATTATATTGACGTCTATTCCAAAAATATTAATTAAATTTGATTAAAGACGGTGACGTTTTATTATATTTGATTTAAACTCAGTGCAAATTAAATTATGATTTGCTTGCGACACACATGGTACTTGAACTTTATAATTTTATCACAAATTTGAATGGTTAGATATTGTAGGTCCAATTAGAGAAGTATAGTAACATACATGTGGCTTTATTGTTAAATTAAGAAGTTAGGGGGTTTAAATTGGAAAAAGTGCAATTTGGTGAACAAAATTGGACTCTCAAGCAATACCTGTTTGCTGTTTTTTAGTTCTTCTCCTCCGCCCCCTTCCACCCCCGTCTCTGTGTGTGTTTGTGTGTGTGTGAGTACCTGTTTTGCTGTTTTTTGTTCTTCTCATCCGCCCCCTTCCACCCTCTTATGTGCGCGTGCGTGCGTGTGTGTTGGCTGTTTGGGTCCAGTGAGCAAACACGCGTCTTTTTTGGGAAGAATGATCCACACTTCAGGTGTGAATCAATTTAACCCATATGCAGGAGCACCCCATACACTTAGAAGGCCCCTTTAGAAGTTTTTTGGGGGTCGGAAGCAGTGGCGGCTTTCCCGCTTTCTATTCGGGGCCGGCCCTGAAGTCTACTCAATGTTGCTAAAAGAACATTTTTGGGGAATAAAGAACAAATAAGCAGCTTGGAAGGATGAAGACACTCTTTAGAAACCAAGGTGAACTGGGTGTTTTCTCTCTCATACTTTTGTTTTCTTAAATTTTGTTTCCTTTACGTTTTAGCTATGGTTTCTTTGAAGTTCCTATCTTATCGAGAACATGTAGGCAGCCTTTAGGCTAGGCCAATTCATGCACAATTTTCCCGCTCTTGCTGATGATATTTTTGATTCTTAGATGTTTACTTACTCAGAATTATAGTGATCTATTAGATTGACACTCACTCTTACATAGCATTGCTATTGAATTCTGTCCAAGGGGGGCATTTGTACACCCCATTTGGATTTGTAAATGTTTAGGCCCTGCCTGTAGCGACACCGATCACAAAGCCAGTTACTATGGTTGAAGAACAAGGTTCTGCCAGAACCAAAGGCCAAGAGGAATGTTGTAGGAATGAGAAGTTGCCTAATAATGTAATAGGAACCAGAGGTCAAGAAGTGCATTTTCCACGCTTTGAGTAAGTGGCTGCCACATCAAGAAGGAACTGCGGCGTGATGGATCCATCTCTAACCCTTACTCTGTTTTTTCCACCCAATTTGAGTGAAAACAAGGTTAAAATCTTGATCCAATAAGAAGCACTCAAATCCTTTTTTCTCTCATCGGGTCATTGTTCAAGATTCCCAACTTATCTAAAAATAAAATTCCACGGCATAAAACTATCTCCAATCCTTAATCTGTTAAATATTTTCTCAGGCTTTAGTTAAATAGAGCATTTTCGAATTTGACGAGTAGTTGGTCATCAGTGGATTTATTACCAGTTTGATAAAAGGATTTGGAGCTGCTTTTAAACACTTTTTCCTCAAATTTAGATTTGATGAACGATTTGATTGGAAGGTTGTAGATGCCCTTCTAGATAATTTATTGATATACCACATTAGGGAAGGGTAGTTATCCTCAGTTCCATACTTCCATCCCTTCTGATGTGCAATAGATTATGATGGTGCAGAGCTCTTTTGGGTTGCATTTTCAGAATAAAAACTCACCATTTTCATAGCTTATTCATCTTTGAGCAGAATGGTTTGGATATCCCTTTATTTTTTTAACAAATTCCAGTGGCTACTTGTTGGTAGGAGCATGATTGAGTAGCTAATCGTTATTTATTTGGGTGCCACAGGGATAATCTTCCACTACTCTCCAAACTGCTGTCCCATTTTCGCATTTTGTGTAAAGTATTTATCCTCTTGCAATGGGCCCTCTGATCAGGATTTGGCAGCTGTCTCTTCTGGGGATGGCGGTAATGAGGAACGCTTACCGAAATTGGATGGGGTAAGACAAGGAATCAGTAGTGTGTGTCAGATATTGGAAAGTGGTCCATGGGGACCTTCCATGGAAAAGGCTCTCTCTGTGTTCAATGAAAAGCCTCAGACAGAGTTAGTCATTGCGGTTTTAAAGAGGCTTAAGGATGTTAATGTAGCATTGAACTATTTTCGATGGGCGGAGACAAAAAGAAACCAGGCACATTGCCCAGAAGCATACAATTCATTACTCATGCTAATGGGTAGAAGTAAAAGCTACAACTATTTGGAGCAGATTTTTGAAGAAATGAGCCAAGCTGGATTTGGCCCATCTCCTAATACATGTATTGAGTTAGTTTCAAGCTGCGTCAAGTCTCGGAAGCTACGAGAAGCATTTGACATCATACAGTCCATGAGAAAGTTCAAAATTCGACCTGCATATTCAGCTTATACAACTCTAATAGGTGCTTTATCTACCGTTCACGAACCGGACCTCATGCTCACCCTATTTCAGCAGATGCAGGAGTTAGGTTATGAAGTAAATGTGCATTTATTCACCACCCTTATTCGCGTATTTGCAAAGGAGGGTCGTGTCGACGCTGCTCTTTCTTTGTTGGACGATTTGAAAAGCAACTCTTTAAATGCTGATATTGTTTTATATAATGTATGTATAGACTGCTTTGGCAAAGCAGGCAAGGTGGATATGGCTTGGAAGTTCTTTCATGAGATGAAAGCACATGGCCTTATGCCCGATGATGTCACATATACAAGCATGATAGGTGTTCTTTGCAAGTCTAATAGGCTGGATGAAGCTGTGGAGCTATTTGAGCAAATGGACCTTAACAGAAAAGTGCCGTGTGCATACGCTTATAACACCCTGATCATGGGGTATGGTTCAGCCGGAAAGTTCCAAGAAGCTTACAACTTACTTGAGAGACAAAAGCTAAAGGGTAGCATTCCTAGTGTGATTGCATATAATGGTATTCTCACCTGCCTTGGGAGGCAAGGCATGGTAGACGAGGGCTTAAGGATATTTGAGGAAATGAAGAAAGATGCTACTCCCAATCTTTCAACCTATAATATTCTCATAGACATGCTTTGCAAGGCAGGGAAACTTCAATCTGCTTTGGAGATACGGGATTCCATGAAAGAAGCTGGCCTATTTCCAAATGTTTTGACCATGAATATAATGATTGATCGGCTATGTAAAGCTCAAAAACTGGACGAAGCTTGCTCTTTATTCGAAGGAATGGACCACAAAGTTTGCACCCCAGATGCATTTACGTTTTGTTCTTTGATAGATGGTTTGGGCAGAAGTGGCAGAGTAGATGATGCATATCGGCTTTACGAACAGATGTTAGATTCTGGTAGGGTTCCGGATGCCATTGTCTACACATCTCTCATTCGGAACTTTTTCAAGTGTGGCCGGATGGATGATGGTCACAAAGTGTACAAAGAAATGGTCCGCAAGGGTGTTGTTCCTGACCTTACTCTACTTAACACTTACATGGATTGTGTTTTCAAATCCGGTGAAACTGAGAAAGGCAGGGGTGTATTTGAGGAAATTAAGGCTCGTGGGTTCACCCCAGATGTACGGAGCTATTCTATATTAATTCACGGCCTTATAAAAGCAGGTTGTGCTCGCGAGACTTATGAGTTGTTCTATGCTATGAAGGAACAGGGATGTGTTTTGGATACCTTTGCTTACAACACTGTCATTGATGGATTCTGCAAATCGGGTAAGGTTAACAAAGCTTACCAGTTGCTGGAAGAAATGAAGGTGAAAGGTCACCCACCCACTGTGGTCACTTATGGCTCTGTTATTGATGGGCTTGCAAAGATTGACAGGCTTGATGAAGCTTATATGCTTTTTGAAGAAGCAAAGTCAAATGGTGTGGAACTAAATGTTGTTGTGTATAGTAGTCTCATTGATGGATTTGGTAAGGTGGGTAGAATTGATGAAGCTTATCTGATCATGGAAGAGCTAATGCAAAAAGGACTAACGCCTAATGTATACTCATGGAATTGCTTGCTTGATGCATTAGTAAAGGCAGAGGAAATTAATGAAGCCCTTGTTTGCTTTAATTCCATGAAAGACTTGAAATGCACCCCTAACGTCGTGACTTACAGCATTCTCATAAACGGTCTTTGTAGGGTTCGAAAGTTCAATAAGGCCTTTGTGTTTTGGCAGGAGATGCAGAAACAAGGGTTTAAACCCAATATGATCACTTACACAACCATGATCTCAGGTCTTGCAAAGGCAGGAAACATATGGGAGGCTAATGGACTCTTTGAAAGGTTCAAGGCAAATGGGGGTATGCCTGATGCTGCTTGTTATAATACTTTGATAGAGGGGTTGAGCATTTCAAACAGGGCATCAGAAGCGTACTCGCTTTTTGAGGAAACTAGGTTGAAAGGTTGTAGCATTTATACCAAGACTTGTATAGTTCTTCTGGATGCATTGCATAAGGCTGAATGTCTTGAGCAGGCGGCAATCGTGGGTGCTGTGTTGAGGGAAAGGGCAAAGTCTCAGCATGCATCAAAATCCTTATGACATCAGTCTTGTAGTTTTTGTTGATTACTGACGGAGTAATATCCCATACTTATTTGGTGACTTGAATCGCTCGAGGCTCACGCTGTCTTGCTGAAGAATCAATTCATGTGATAAAGAGCAGCAGTCGATATGGGTTCTTTATTCATGAAGTCTTATAAAACAGTTGAATTGCACCCTGCGGAGGTACTTTCTTATCTGTTCAGTTCTAAACCTTTTGATGTTGTTACAACGTATAATATCAACATGGAGCACGCATTTAGTTCTGAAAATCTTGCATTTACAGTGGCACAATACCATAGTGGCATATCAAGGAGAATTCTTATGGTGATGTGGAAGACTTTCTGCTATGTTAAGTGTTATTATCTTTGCTTTCTTCTCTCCTAACTCGAATGGCTTTGTTTTGTGGTTGAAATGCATAAATGCTCCTTTCTGTACACCATGTTAGCGCTGGAAACAGCATTGTAAGTATGCAATCAGCACGGATGTCAACAATTTCTCCATGCCATAAACTCTTTTTTTTAATGCTATTGCAACCCTTGAGAAAGTTATTTGCTGTAATTTACATTTTCCAATGGCCAAGCAGGCTCGTGATCACTTTCTTCAGTTACTAGAAACTGTTCGTCCCAACTGGAAGCAGTTGCCTTGTGATTCTATTTTAGTCAGTCAAGGCCCAAATGTGCTTCACACATTTTTATGCGTGGATTTTCATAGAAGTCTTGAAAGATAGATTTGTCTGATCTAAATAATATCAGCACTTTATTTTGAAAATTCTAGCACAAACTCTTTGAGCTATGAATGGACATAGTGACCGTGTCTGCTTCATGTATTTGAGAAAGCATTTCTTTTACATGGCCTTCCATGCCTGTCCTCCATTGTGCTCCATCAAGGCTTTGTATAAACTCTTGATTGATAGCCTCCGTGTTGTTTTTGCTCTCTTCTTTGCTCCTCCTCCTTTTTTGCTTCTCTTGTAAATCTTTATGGGTTTATTTGGATTAGTGTTTTTATTTGCTTATTTTCTCATTTTACGGCTAATAAGCCCTTTCATTTGGGCTAAATTATTGAGCAAATAGGCAGCACAAGTCATCCATCCCTATCGGTTGGCCCACACGGTGTAGCAGCTGAAAGGATGATTTTGCCCCACCTGAAGTAGTTTCGGAGGCATTTCCGTGACATTCCCATTATTCTATGTCCTTTTCCCCCCAACTCAAACCAAACCTTGCATTGAATGCGGTCAACACACACCTTAAATAATTTAGTCCAAATGGGCTAATTAAGTTTTACAAAGAACAACATATCCAATAATCCAGTAATAAAGTTAGCCAAATAGATATGTTTCTTGCTTCTGCTTGGGAACATGGAAGATTGCATGGAACAAAAACACACTCATCTACTTTGGTTTTCGCTCAATGGCAATGAAAGTTCTATTGGCCTTTGAAAGATTGTGTTTGTCTAAATGGGAGGGCAATTTTATTTTGACAGAAGTTGTGAAACAACATTACATGGATGTGTTGAGTCTTAGTATCAATGCCGGTTTTATCTTGCAATCATGTCGCCATAATTTTGACATCGTCTGTTTTTTGAATCCTCCAGGTAGACATATAACTCTCTACATAAGTTGCTGGTGGTGTCATCAGAGTAGCAGAATTTGAAAAGTTACCAATACCTTTTATCACGAGGTGCTGTTCTCCTGTGATGTTCTTCGTATGACCGGATTGTTGGGATTTGCTTATTTTGAAGAGCCAGATGCTGCAATTCTGCGGCACCCTGTAAACCTATGTCTTGTCTCGGGTATTTTAACTTGTACCCGAGTTCAGTAGAGCTCCTCAGAAACTCCTCTGAGTACCATTTTGGGCCTTTTGGTGTATATTTGATGCATGTTGCCGCAGCACAATTCTCCGCCGTTTTCATAGCGTAACCAAACCAAACCGAGTCTTAAGTTCCAACCAATTTGGGTCGGCTCTGCCTTCTTCATAATTTATTTGCGATAATTTTGTGTTGCATATGTACTTGAACATGAATCACTGGGACATGCATTTGGTCTTTCAATTTTTTCCACCTCTTTGGATGCCCTAATTGATTTGGAAAGTAGGTAAATGCTTTCCTCGCCCAAATCATGCAAATGTGAGATCGATCCTGTTTTAGTCCTTCCTTTTGTGTAGTGAATTTAGGTATCAGAAGCCAACTACACAGAGAGAGAGAGAGAGAGAGAGAGAGAGAGAGAGAGAGAGAAAAGAGTGCAAGTGCCTGTGCATTTACTTCTGGTTTGTTTTGTAAAGAGAAAGGCTATAAGCACAACTCTCGTGCATAGGTACGGATGCAGATGTGTTCGGAACCGTCCGTGTCTGAATTTTTGCAGGAAAACTGGCTATTCGGATAGCTTATAAGTATTAGTAGTGATATGGATTTCATAGAAGTGTACCGAGAAATCTATTATATGCACAATAAATATGCGTTTTACGTAAACACTTATGGTGGAATCCACATCTACTATGAATAAGCAATAGATTTTTCGACACGCTCTTTTAGTTCATGTAACCTTATAGGCATTTGTCATGTGGCCTTCACTGTACTACTAATTTATAATAGAGTAAGTTTGCACATACAATTTTCGTGCACAAATTCAGACATAAACGTATTCGTACTATTTGATGTACGTATGACCTTATTTTGAAATACTCCATATGCATTGGACGATTTCAAATGCAAATGTATCTGGTTATGTGCACGAGAGTCCGAGTTCACATTCTTTATCTTTACAATATTTACACTCTTGTCTCTCACGTGATGTGATATGAATAGAACCACCTTCTTTATTATTTTTTAGGTAAACCCATTATTTACTTGGGAACTAAATTAATATCTCATACTATTTAAGAAGGGAAATAGAGGACCTTGCTTTGCATTACGCATAGCAGAACATGTTGTGTGCCAAAATAATATTATTTTGATACACAAAAAATTACTCGAACACTTTCTAACTGTTCGTGCATTTTTTTGAATCAAAATAACGTCGTTTTAACGCACAATGTACAATAAAACTCCAAATCCGTTAAGAAAGTGATGTCTAGGAATATTTATTTGCTTGAACATTGACAAAGGTTCCACATCACACTAGAAATATAGTCCTGTTGATGGATATATATGTTTATTTTGTAGCACACGTTTCAATAAAAAATACTAATCAATTTGTAAACCAATTTTGAAAATGCCACGACAACGATGAATTGTATAAGCTTCAGAATTCAAATAAAATATTATAACTTATTTATATATATCTAGACTTGAGATTTAGATAAGGATTATTACAAAAGAAATTGAGAAAGTAATTAGTGTGTCACTATTTCAAAATTTCTATTAATCAAGAACGCTATATTATTCTATTGACGTCGTGTTCTAAACTTGTTAAAAAATTTCTTATTGGAAAAGCTTATCCATTGTAATATTGTTTCGTCGGGGAAAGAATACTGTATGCGTTTTCGTCGAAATGAGTGAATTTTTTTTTTTTAATTTCCTGAAAACTTTGTTCAATAAAAGATTGGGAAAGGAGCAATTTATCAACTTTTTATCGATTCGAGCAAATTGTCCTGTTAATTGAATCAGATTGCAGCATGAGCCCCTTTGACAATTTTTATGTCCTAAATGTGTGACATTTGGTGGCAGCAGAGGTGTAAGCGAAAATAAAAAAAATCGAACTAAATCAAAAAATTCTAACGCAACTGATGGTTTGATTTGATTTTTTAATTAGTCCGGTTCAATTTGGTCCTGTTTGGATTATTTTAAAACTTTTAGTTCAGTTTCTACTTTGTGATCTCCAGCATCGAACTGAAACACTTGTAATATATGTTTTTTTTAAATTTTTTAATAGTATTGATGACCAATTTGATACTTGATGAATATTTTTTTTGTTTGTAAACACTTGTATACAAGCGCGAGCGCGCACACACATATATGTATATATGCATTGGGCTTGGCCTTTTAATGACCCAATTATTTATTTGTATACCTAAAAAATATAATGGTTTTATTATATTGAATTTGGTCCATTCATGACTCAACTAATTAAAAATTAGACCAAAATTGAACAAATCAAAATCAAAACCAAATCGGACTGAAATAGTTATGTTCAGTTTCAATTTTTAAATTTCTATACCTAGCACATTGGTTCGGTCCGAGTTTTCTCTCCAAATCGGACCAGTTACACCCAAGGTGGCGGGGAAACCATGTTTGAGTGGGAGGGCAAAATGCAAATAGTTGAATTGAATTGGGGAAAAAATAAATACAAAAGTTCATTAGTGATAATTGAGACATTTCGAAAAAAGTTAGGAGGCAAAGTGCCAACTACCCTTTTCAAAAGTCCAACTACATGCCAATGAGAGTCCAAACCCGCTCCAAACCTCACCCTTATCTGCCTCTCCCCCCCCATCTCTCTCCCTCTCTCTCCAGCCACACCAACCAGTACAATCATGACCGCCAATATTATACTCAAAACAAGCAGAACAAAACACCATAGATAAACCCAAAAAGAAACCCTAGCCCCATCATTTCCAAAGACATCTCTGTCTTTACCAGAAAAGAGGCCAAAAAAACAAGAAACAAGAGCTGACGTCCATGGACTTCAAGCATGGAGGTGTCCCTCTTTCTGCAACAAAAGCGTCCCCATCACCACCTGAGGTGTACCCAAAGGTCTCTCTTTCCACCTCATCAGGTTCTTCTTTCCCCATAAGAGCACCCCCTACTGTTGATTCTGATATTGAGTCTTCTGTTTCAACCAACGGCCATGAAAACCAGAACAGCAGTAGTGGTAGTGACAGCGGGTTTGAGTCTGATGGGTTTGTTAGTGGTGAGGATGAGTTTGATACGGCTTCGGAAAGGCCATCTTTTGCAGACCCAGATGATGAAACTCTAGAAGGGACTCATGTTGTTGAGCAAAATGTTGTTTCTAGTCCTTTTGTGACTAACCCATATGGAGAAAGGAGAGAAGAGAGCAGTAGTTTCAAGGATTATGCCTTTTCGAGGCCTTTTGCGACCGACCCACATGGAGAAACCAGAGGAGAGAGTGGGTGTACTGAGGATTCTTCTGTTTCTAGGCCTTTTGTGATAGATACAGATGATGAAACCTCAGCAACATACATGGAAGAAGAGGAGGAATATTTTGACGAACTGGCCGTTCTTGGTATTGGGAAAGTGGGTGTCCCCAAAGCTATATTGTCAAGAGACAGTGATGATGATTCTTTGGGTACGGAGGAGGCGGATGATGATGGGTTTTCTGGTGTAGTTAGGATTCCGGGTATTAATATTATTGGGAGGGCTGATAGTTCTATTGAAGTCCAGGGGTTTGGGGTTGAAGGAGAAGAAGAAGACGAGTCTTATTTTGAGCCAGCATTAGAAGCTGAAGTTGAAGGGTTTATTGGAGTGAAGGACCCTTTTGTCGACAATGGCTCTGTTTCATCTGAATCAATTGAAAATGGGGTTCCTGGTGAAGCTAAAGGAGTAGTTGAGTCTCTCATGGCGTCAGAAGACGAGTTTCTCTGTGAGAATTCAGAAAAAAGTAAAATTGTTTTTCATTCGGGTGGAGAAATACAAGTCCTTGAAAATATGGATCAGCAAGAAAGTCAAAACATGACGGAAGTTGCTATGAATTTCCAAAACAGCGAAAGAAGGGGCGTTGGTGATAGTGAAAGGGGAACTCGTGGCAGGGGGAGCGATGGTGAGAAAACGGAAGGTATAACAGAGAAAAGTTATGATTTGGGAGTTGACTCGCGTGATTTTATTGCTTGCGGAACTGTTGAACTTGTTGACAGTGTAACTGCAGAGAATGGCATTCGGAATACAGATACTAATGTAAATTTGGAACCACACTCAGTCGAGGAGACGAAGTGCTATGGGAGTGTTCTTTCAGTAAAACCTTCGGAAGACTCAGAAGTTGAAGTTAAAGCAGAAGTGGAAGGTGAATCAAGCCATGATTGTGGCAGCAATGGTGAGAAAACGGAAGGTATAACTGAGGAAAGATTTGATTTGGGAGTTGACTCACATGATTTTATTGCTTGTGGCACTGTTGAACTTCTTGACAATGTCACTGCAGAGAATGGCATTCGGATTACAGACACTAGTATAAATTCGGAACCACTCTCAGTTCAGGAGACAAAGTGCTATGGGAGTGGTCTTTCGCTAAAACCTTCGGAAGACCCAGAAGTTGAAGTTAAAGCAGAAGTGAAAGGTGAATCAGGCCATGATTGTGGCAGCGACGGTGAGAAAATGGAAGGCATAACTGAGGAAAGATTTGATTTGGGAGTTGACTCGTGTGATTTTATTGCTTGCAGCACTGTTGAACTTGTCGACAATGTAACTGCAGAGAATGGCACTCAGAGTATAGACACCAATAGAAATTTGGAACCACTGTCAGTTCAGGAGACAAAGTGCTATGGGAGTGATCTTTCGCGAAAACCTTCTGAAGACTCTGAAGTTGAAGTTAAAGCAGAAGTGGAAGGTGAATCAGGCCATGATTCAGAAACTTCAGAAGAAGGTTCATTTGCAGAAGATGATTTTAGAGGTTTGGTTGTTGGAGCCTCAGACAAAACCAAGCTAGTTATGGATAATGCAGAACTAAGTCTACCACCAGCTTCTCTTAGAGAGAGTTCGATGGATCTCTTTCCGAGGACTGAAAGACAAATGATCGCGGAGTCATATGATGAAGTGCACACTCATGAGGAAAGCAAAGGAAAAGAACCATTTGATTCTAGTGTATTGGCTGCTCTTTTGAAAGCTGCTTCAGGCGGTGGATCCGGTGGTGGCAGTTTCAAGTTCACCACCGCTAAAGGTTCCAGAGTCTTGTCTTTTGAGCAACCTACTGGTAATTCAGAGCTCACGGATGGGTCTGCGGGTGAATCTGATGAAACCTTAAGTGAAGAGGAAAAGAAGAAGATTGACAACATGCAAACGATAAGAGTGAAGTTTCTCAGGCTTGTCTTCAGACTAGGCCTGTCTTATGAAGATTTCATAGCTTCGCAGGTTCTATACCGGTTAGTCATTGCTGCCGGGAGGCCCACAAGCCAATCATTCAGCCTTGAATTCGCCAAGAGGAGAGCTATGCAGCTCGAAGCCGAAGGTAAAAATGACTTAGATTTCCCCTTGAATATTTTAGTACTTGGGAAAACTGGAGTTGGAAAGAGTGCAACTGTAAATTCCATTTTTGGTGAAAAGAAAGCAGTAGTCAATGCGTTTGAACCCGGAACGACCTCTGTAAAGCACATTGTTGGAACAATAAATGGAATTCGGTTTAGGATATTTGACACTCCTGGTTTGAGATCTTCTCTTCTAGAACAATCATTTAACCGGAAGATTTTGTTATCCATAAGGAAATTAACAAAGAAATTTCCCCCGGATGTTGTCCTCTATGTTGATCGGTTAGACACGCAGACGAAAGATCTTAATGATTTGCCTTTGTTAAGGTCAATCACCAGTTTACTTGGTTCGGCGATATGGGACAATTCCATTATTACCCTCACCCATGCTGCCTCCAATCCCCCCGATGGACCAACCGGGTCACCCTTAAGTTATGACTTGTTTGTTGCCCAAAGATCACGTGTTATTCACCAGTTGATTAGCCAAGCAGTTGGCGATCCTCGTTTGATGAGTCCCAGCCTAATGAGTCCAGTGTCTCTTGTTGAAAACCAAGGTGGACAAATACTGCTCCCTAATGGAGAAACTTGGAGACCCCAGTTATTGCTTTTGTGCTACTCAGTGAAGGTCTTATCTGAGGCAAATTCTGCGATGAAAACTCATGATCGTTTTGACCATCGAAAGCTCTTTGGGTTCAGGACGCCATCCCCACCTTTGACCTACTTGTTGTCCTCTTTATTGCAATCTAATGCCCATCCAAAACTTCCTAATGATCAAAGTGGTGACAATGTGGATTCTGATACCGAGTTGGGTGATTTCTCCCTTTCTGGCCAAGAAGATGAAGATGAATATGAATATGATAAACTCCCGGCGTTCAACCCCCTGAATAAAGCACAGATTGCTAAGCTTAGCAAGGAGCATAGGAAAGCTTATTTTGACGAGTATGATTACCAGGTGAGGCTTCTTCAGAAGAAGCAGTTGAGAGAGGAGATGAAAAGGTTGAGCGAGCTTAAGAAGAGAGGCAAAGATGGTCAAAACAACTATGATGGGTACGCGGAAGATGGGGAGGAGGAGAGTGGAAGTCCGTCGGCTGTTGAAGTTCCTTTACCTGATATGGCACTCCCACCTTCTTTCGACGGTGAAAATCCTGCTTACAGGTATGCAGAACCCTGCATTGACTAATAAGATTATTCGTAGCTTATATATTTCTCATTGTCTATGCTTTAACCACTGGAGCCCTCAAATATTAGTTGTTGAAAGAAGTACTTGGAGTGATCTTAAAATCATCCCGAGTTTTCATTATATGAATCTCACTAGAAGAGAATGTTCACATTATTGGCAAATTTAAATGACATCGGCGGCACACCATATGGCATTTCGCCGGCTAAACATGTCACTGAGATATTACTTGCCCACTTGCTCTTTTCTATCAAATCCTTGTTAAAATGAAGCTTTCCTTCCTAGAAAAGAAGCTATCTTATCTGCCCTCTCTATGTATTTGTGAGTATCTGGTTTGCCCATTTTTCACATACTTTCAAAGGTGAATTTTGTTGTTCATTTTGGTGATTTGTTCTTTTTCTTGATACAGTACTGGACCGTATCTAAGTTTTTATGTTCGACGGGCTTGCTTATAGGACTCGAATCAAGTGATATCATTCATTGCAAAATGGGATTTGAAAAAAGCAAGTTAATGTCCACTATATTGTGCTGAGAAACATCGGAACTCTTTTATCAAGAAAAAGAGACTAACTACTCCTCAAATTCATTCCTTTTCTTCCATTGCATTCAATCAAATAAAAGTTGTGTGCATGGTTTTCTTCCCTTGGAGATAAAATCCTGGCTTTGCACTGCAGGTACCGATTTCTGGAGCCAACATCGCACCTTATTACAAGGCCGGTTATGGATTCAAACGGGTGGGACCACGATTGCGGATACGACGGCGTCAGCCTCGAGAGCAATCTTGCCATCGCTAGTCGTCTCCCATCTGTAATAGCGGTGCAAATCACGAAAGACAAGAAAGATTTCAACATCCATTTGGATTCCTCCGTAGCAATGAAGCATGGGGAGAGCGGATCAACTATGGCAGGACTCGACATCCAAAATGTTGGAAAGCAACTCGCTTACATTCTCAAGGGTGAAACCAAGTTCAAACTTCTGAAAACAAACAAGACTTCTGCTGGGGTGGCGGTAACTTTCTTGGGCGAAAACGTTGCCACCGGAGTGAAAATCGAGGATCAAATCGCGATTGGAAAACGCTTGGTTTTGGTGGGAAGCAGTGGAATAGTTAGGTCTCAAGGGGATTCAGCATGTGGGGGAAATCTCGAAGTCCGTATCCGGGAAAAGGATTTTCCTATCGGACAGGACCAATCCACGGTGAGTCTTTCTCTGGTCAGGTGGAGAGGGGAGGTTATATGGGCTGGAAATCTGCAGTCTCAGCTCTCCATTGGAAGGAGTTCTAAAGTCGCTTTTCGAGCTGGACTGAATAGTAAGTCTACTGGGCAGGTTTCTGTTAGGATAAGCAGCTCGGATGAACTTCAAATCGCACTGTTGGGTATTCTTCCGATTGCCAGCGCGATTTTCAGGAACCTTTTTCCGGGATTCAGTGATAAGTACACAAACCAATAGCTGCTGTTTGTTTAACTTTATGTCCTATATAGTCCGTATGAAAGTCTGAAAAAAAAGAAGGCTGCGCTTTCGATCCACAATCTCACCGGGCCGAATGAAGAAAGCTGCGTTGATAAAGAAGACAACTGGATTAAGTTCCACAGGTAGATAGAGAAGAAAGAAAGGATAACCACTCGATGAAAGAAGATAGAGGAAAACTAAAGGCGAGATATTTTTTGCATATAGGCTGGTTACAACTTCCTTTCTATTTGAGCCTTCTCTTTTGTCATCTCAAGTGATGAATGTTTTTGGCTGTAAATTTTGTGTTTATATGATAGAATTTGTGGTGTTGTAAAGGAAACGAGTCATTTTCACTAGTCATGGTTTTAGCTTCCGTCCAGACGCAGTGGGAGTTTTGCTTCGTCCCGACATAGATGCGGTGGGGTTCCTTGAAAATGGGGGATGGTGGCAGCGGCGGCGACGGTGTGACGGGGCAATGCTCCTCGCCGGAGGCGATGGGGTACCTTCCCTACTCAGGCCATGGGTTTTTGGTTCATGAAATGGTTTACTTTTCTGGGTACTTTTAAGGTCATCTGGCATTTTTTTTGTATTGCTGAGAAGGAAATGAGACAATTTCATGGGGTTTTTGGTTCTTGTAACTGTTTAGATATTTATTTGCAGGGTGAGTTTATGGAAGTTTTTTTCCGTTAATGAACCGTGGAATTGATTCCTTAGAAATTAGTTGACACGGATATTCTGAGTTATTGGAATAAAAATTTATGGAAGTTTTTCCCTTCGGTACTGGATGGAACAAGTTTAGAAATACAAATTATTTGTGAACATTTGAACACAAATGTGTTCAGAATCGTCAGATATTTGTGGTTTTTCATAATCACATGATCTCTATGTACATCTGGCAATTCCGAATGTGGACAGATAATTTGTGTTCTTAATTTTTTTTTATCTAAAAGGAACCAAATCTCTTGGGTGAAATGAGATTTATTGCGGTTTTATTATCTTTTTTATTTATACAAAATTCATGTCGATTGAAAATCTCTGAGAATTTCTGTATGTGATTTGTCGATCGTTCCAGTGTAAACTTAAAGATTTGATCTTTTTCGTTGTGATGCTAACATGATTGTTTTTTTTTTAAAAAAAATTTTGTAACATCATTTTAAAGATAAATAAAGTTTTTTTTGTCGATTAAAAAACCCATCGATGATGGTTTGAAGGATTTGATTATGTTTGTTCTCAACAAAATTATGCTTTGGTTAAGTGAATTCTAGTGTCTGATAAGTTTAATTTTTTAAATGGATGATCAACGCATTAAGACATACTGAATGAATAACTCGAGTTGTAAAGTAAGATGTAAAATAAGATAGTAGTAGATTTAATTTTATGGATATAGCGGCATTGTTGTGCGCATTAGGGTGTTCAACGCATTTAAAACGATATCGTTTTGATTGTCTAATATTGCCCAACTATTTACCGTGCACTATTTACGACAAAATGCTCGTGTCATAATTTTATATTAATATGAAAGTAATATAAGAAGATCTGAGAAAATCTACACTCGTAAATAAATTGAACTTACAAAAAAAGTTTATCTTGAAATATTGAGAAGTATTGGTATAACTTGGTTAGGGTCTATCACATTCACTCCCATTGACTTGTTTATTTAAAATAATTTAACAATTATTTTGGTTTAGGAATTGGTAGTAGTGTAGTAACAATATCCAAGAGCTATGGAAATATGGTGTTTTTACTTTGTTTTTTCAAAATATAATATCCAAAGTTTTGATTTGTTTATTATTGAGGAGGATTTCTAGAAACATGACGATTCATAATGAACCTATACGTTACTTCCGCAGTTAAATTTACTCTACTTATTATTCGGTTAGTTGTATTTGCATATCTTTAGGTTTATTTTTCGGGTCGTATTTTTCTACTGAGTGTACTAACTCATGGAGCAATTTTCTGCCCCCATCATTTCATGCTAGATATAAAAGAGTAGTTGAGATGTCACTCGAACATGAAAAGTTGAGATACAATATCGATGGAATCAACGAGACCTAATTGTCATATCCATAGAAACTTTGAATATTATAAATTTGTCTTTTATGTAACCCCGAAGAGTAATTTTGTCATTTTAATTTTGACACAGCTATAATTTATTTTTAATAAATAAGGCTATTTTTGTTTTAAAAAATATTATACCTAACAAATAATTTAAAAAGGGATTTTCATAATGATATCTAAAATCAGAGCGTTAGAAACAGTTTGTTGGCCTTAGCGTAGCTGGTTAATTTGTTCGAAGTATATAGATCTTGACACGAATTATTGAATGTAAATTTGTCATTACATTTATTATTCGATAAACTTTTTATCTTTCGGACTCTTTATATTATGATTTTATTATTTATTTAATTTGATTAAACCATGTGTAGTACTTGAGAAAAATTCTTTTTGTCGAGATGAGGGAATAAATAACATAAACACTTGATAATTATTGGCTGTTAAATTGTCAAATTAATTTTTTCAAAATAAACTTGAACAATGTTGGGCTTGGTATTTGGGGTCTAAAGAGTTAGAACCGCAGATAATTTAGACCTTTACGCTAATATAATATGAGTAGAGGGGCCTATCCTGCAAATTCCAATTTTGATACAAGTTCATTACGCAGAAACAGAAGCCTGAGGTTACTACTTCGGTTATCCACAAATCCCTATCTTCTTCCCACTCGCTCCCCTTCAATCCCAGCAGAGCTCAATGGCGATGCAATTGTCTTCGAATAAGGTATTTTCCATGGACGTAAGTATATATGCATATGTAGATGTATAGATAATAGAGTTAGATATACATATAACACTCAAACTACGGTTCAATAGTTCAGTTTATAAAAAGAACTTCATTTCAATTTGGTGACCGTTGACGGAATGGTGTTTATTTGCATTTCTTGAATATGAATGAATCGGCTTATGCAGTAATTTGCATGAGCAGATATAGCTTAGGAGTGTGTTTCTGTGATTATGGTATGTGCTTGTGCGCGCTTGCTTGCTTGCTGATTTAGTTACAGTAGTATAGACATGTACATGTACATCTTCACATTACGCAGTCAAGTTCAAGTTCATTGCGAAGTTCAAGTTAGTTATTTCAATTTCGTGACCTTTGACCAAATGGTGTTATTGTCTATTGATTGACTGTGCATTATTCTGCAGTTGTCTTCGCATGAGGTATTTTCCATGGACGTAAGTGTATATGGATATGTAGATCTATGAATATAAAGTTATACACTTAAAAACTCGAACTAACTATGGTTCAATAGTTCAGTTCGCCGAAAACTTCATTTAAATTTCGTGAAGAAATACAGTAAGTTGCACGAGCAGATATTGCTTAGGGGCGTGGGGGTGTGTGCGTGCGACATTAGTATGGAATCACATGTACATGTACACCTTTGAATTACGCAGTCAAGTTCAAGTTCGTTGCGAACTTCGTTAGTCCTTTTCAATTTCGTAACCCTTGGCTAAATGGTGTTATTGTCTACTGATCGAGTGCTAATAAATCAGCTAATACGGGAGCTAGTCGTGATACTCTGTATTTGTTCCCCGCTAGCTCTCCATAGACTAATTATTACGTTTGCTTGCACTCTCATATTGTTACCTTCTTCTTTCTTACTTGAACCTCTTACCATGCCTTTTATGTACTCCAATTTGATGACCCTTTCCTTGTGGACCTCTTGTCTCACCTTTCAGTAGGGAGAGGTTCATCCAGTTCGATATGAAAACCACCAGCCCACGACTTTGCGAAAGAGGTCCAAAAGAGGGGGGCTGTAGGATGATAACCAAGGTCATCTAGGCTGCAAAAATCATCTGCTGGGCACATTTCTTAGTGTGCCCTGTGGTAAGATGATAGTCATTACTTTGACATCAGTTGCTTTTTCATTTTCTTGCTTTTCTCCCTCTCAAAAGTGGACTGCAATCAGGAGGGGAAGAACGGCAGCAGAGAGAACTAATTTGGGGCTCACTAGTAGTGTGAGAGTATGCCTTGCATCTGGTTTGTGTGGATATTTGAGTGTGTCCTTATGTCGGCATCAGTGAAATAAGCAATTGGAACTACTTTAAGAATCTTTTGGCTTCCTTTTTTAGTCGTGTAGTTTGGAAGTCATGTTCAATTTGTTAATATTTCCGATAGTACTCATTAAGTTGCAACTGACATGTTGTGTTATCTATGTTCAGGTTCTGTTACTGAGAAGTTGTTCATCACTTAGGAAGACCACCTCTATTAGCTTATTGTGTTTCAGGAGAAGCTATTCGGTCAAAGTCTTCTCTATTCTAAACATAGCATGGTATTCTACGTGTTCCAGCGATGAGTTTCGTTATTCATCAAAGCGAAGAGCTCGTGGACCTGTTATGGCGGCAAAGAAAGCATCCGAAGGTATATAGTGTCATTCATTTCAATACTTAGCTATGAGCTCATCATTTGGAATATAGGCTGCTCATTGTGTTAAGTTTTATAGATTTTTCGTTACTTTTCTTGGAAGGCATGAAGCATTTCGGTGTTATGTCCCCCCTCCCCCCGCGTCTCTCTCCGTGACAATGGAAATTTGTCCTGTAGTTCTTTGATGTGCTTAACATTATTCAGGGGCAAAGCAGGAGGAAGGAAGGTACAAGCAAACAGTTGATCTGCCTAAGACGGCATTTGGCATGAGGGCAAACTCTGCAATAAGGGAGCCTGAGATTCAGAAATTATGGGATGAAAATCAGGTGTTCAAGAGAGTTTCTGATAGGAATAATGGGGTGAGTTCTTTCTTGATTGGCTTTGTGTTGTTTCGCTATAGTTGCTTAAATATTCAGTTGCCGTTGAATTATTGACAGGGAAATTTCGTTCTTCATGATGGACCTCCTTATGCTAATGGTGATTTGCACATGGGTCATGCTCTAAACAAGATTTTGAAGGATATTATTAATCGCTATAAGGTGTGATTTTCTGCTTACTTTCAACATAAACTTCTTCCAATTTCTTCAAGATTTATGTTCATCCCGTCAAGGTTGATGTCTCATGGACATAGCAGAACTTATACGTCCACATGATAGCATTCTGGGAACATATTAGTAGGGTTATTCAAACTTATGTCATGGATGCATTATATATAATTGTCTTAATTGCAATTTTGCTGCATCCCTTTGGATTTGTACTCTTGAGTATTCCTGGGTTTCTAGTTAGATATAGAGGAATGCTGTGGTGCTTTGATGTGGTTAAACTGATGAAGATGAGAGCCTGTTGTTATTGGAATGACTAATTGATGCCAATCACAGCTGTAGAGTGGTCGCTGCTGAGACCTAATATCACAAAACTAATGAATCGTGTGGTAGCTTAAATATCTTGGAAAATTTTAAGATTGTGGAGACATTATTCTTTACGTGGGCTTAAAGGTTGCTAAGAGTGCATGTTTGCACTTAATTGAACTGCTATTTGGATTGAACCGACTCTTAGCGTTCCAGCTTTATAATTATGCCGTATACACTACCGAATTACAAGAACTAGTTGTATCCTGCAAGGCTTATTCCTTTTAATTCCTTTCCTTTTGGTTATTATTTTGCTCGCAGTAGTCCTCAATTCCTTAGGTATCGGACTTATAAGATTTGTAGGGAACTTTTCTTAATGGTCTCATGTGAAACATTTGCTTTTCTACTTAGTTTACCAAGCCTCATGCCCTCACCTTCATGTTAAAGGACGGTTTTCTTCATATCACTTCCACATCTTATAGCCATTAAGGGGAATTGGGTGTGGAGGCAGCATGTCTGTTAGCATGACTGCTATTCGGGGGTTGGCTCGTCAAAATATGGTTGCCTGTGTGGAGGCTGGACTAATGTAGGATTTTGTCTTACGTGATGGGTTGCGGGGGGATTGGAAGGTGTGGGAATGATTTTGCAGGCTGCACTAAATGTGGTTGGGAATGGAGCAAGGGCATAATATATTGTGGCATTTGTGGTACTGGAAGCGAAAGTTAGAGATGGCAGTTCTGGCTTATTTTAGGGGGGCTTCTTTGTCAGGCTACTTTTGTAAGGAGAGTAATCATGTGCTTTGGGACACTTCTCTCATAAATATCTTCAAGACTGAGAAGATTGGTACACCTTGTGTGGGAAGATTGGTACACCTTGTGTTTGATTCTGGAGCCTTATTATCCAATCTTCCCCAATAGCAACAGATTGACTAAAACCGAAGAAACATGGTATATAGGTTGACCATAAGCAAGCAGGAAAGGTTAAGGATTGGGAGAGCTTGTTCATTTGTATCTATAACATCTAAATATCAGATTGGTGGTGCCTACCACTAGTATCGAGACATGTATGTTGCAGTGTTCCTGATGCATTGAACAAGTACTTCTGGGTGGTTGGTAATCTAGATATGTTGTTATCTAAAGCTTATGTATTTTGTGCACTTTTGTCAACTTTATATTTACAAAGTAAGACGCATATTAATATTGCTTCGTTTTGATTCATGTTGACTCTCTTTCTGCTGCAGCTTCTTCAAAACTATAAGGTTCATTATGTGCCTGGTTGGGATTGCCATGGCCTACCTATTGAATTGAAAGGCAAGTATTTGGTTAGTATGTTTTTTTTTTTTTGGGTACAGTTGGCATCTAATGTCGACTTATCTGTTAATGTTACCACTTACAGTTAACTGTCAAAAAGTGGTGTTTATGTACGGTTGGGTGTTAGACTTTCTGGAGCTCGTTTTTGTTTTTTCTGTTCGTATTTCGGTGACATCCCTTTAGATGCTCTTAGTGAACAATTTTTTACTTGTTAGAAAAACATTCATTGCTTTCTTGATTCTGGCACATTTCCTTCCATCTACTCAGTGCGCTTTAGCAGCCAGGAAAGCAGAAAAAGTAGATTTAGTTCCAACTATTTTTAGTCATTGATCGTTGTGTATGGACCTCACGATTAATAAGAAATGCAGCAGCGTACTATTCATTAGATTTTTATTTTATTCTGTGAATCTCTGCTTCTTTAAATTCATGATTTGTTGCCTACATGTTTCATTGATCTGGAGGATTGGTAAATGATTGTGGCGATATTTTTTGTGAAGATTATGTCATTAGGAATGATCGCTTTTTCTTGTGCCATTGTGGTTACTTATGGCTTCAATGTATTTTATTTCATATTGGATGTGCTCTTTTCTGATCAGCATGGCTGGTAGTGATTAAACTTTTAGTTGCATAGCTTTCTACTAAACCTAAGGAAAACTGTTAATTCTTTTATGAGTAATTTGACCGTTATTTTGAATGGTTTTAGTATTGCAGTCGTTGGATGACGATGCTAGAAAGGATCTCACACCAGTGAAATTGAGAGCAAAAGCAGCGAAGTTTGCAAAAGCCACTGTTAAGACACAAATGGCATCATTTAAGGTTTTGCTTGGATTTTCAATATTTGTATTAAATCATCAAAGTAGTACTTTATAAATATGCTTCTTTAGTCTTCTTCAATAAACAGTCTTAGATGCTTACCTTATTTTTCACAAAAAAGTCCTTTTCACTTGCAAATCAGCACTAATGTTTAGTTCAGGGAGACTTGAATAATGAGCGTATTTTCAACATTAACAGCGATATGGAGTTTGGGGAGACTGGGATCATCCTTATATGACACTCGATCCAGAATATGAGGCTGCTCAGGTACTGACTTCCACGTTCTCTGAAGTTTCTTTATTTGGTTTGTTGAAATTACTTCGAAGATTCGAAACTACACAAACCTGGTGAATGAACAGTAATGCTTTGTACTGCTATTAACTCTGGGATTTTGCTAAATATTACTCCTTGTAATATCAAGTTCAACAACTGTCCAAGAGACATTGCAGATGCCATTTTTTAATCTTACCTGGAAGATAGAAACGGTGCTTCTGTCTTTTCCATGCTGATATTATAATTGGTTGATTTACCCTTCCCTTTACTAGATTCAAGTGTTTGGTGAGATGGTTCTTCAAGGATATATATATAGAGGCAGGAAACCAGTCCACTGGAGTCCCTCATCGCGAACTGCTCTTGCAGAGGCCGAGTTGGAGGTAATGGCTATTTTAAGCTCTCATTTCTTTTCCACCAAGCTAAATATGAAGATATCGTAGCTTTATGTTCCTTTTTACTGTGGTAATTGATACAGATTTAGAGTTCCCCGTTTAGCCAAAGTTACAGTAATGGGTGCGACTGCCTCTATTAAAACTGCACTCTCTTCTTAGGTGTAGAATAACTAGGAAAGAGGTTCTCATAGTTTGAATACTTGCTAGTTCCAGGTGTTACTTAGTTCTAGTCAAATACAAACCTTATCCCATTGCCTACCCATTCTTGTTCTTGTCTAGCGTGTTTATATAGACAATTGGCAGAGAAGGCCATTGAGTTAGGAAAATGATGCAGTTGATTTATTATCACGAACAAGACTAACAAACAGAAGACAGGTATTGTGTCATTTTGCGTTAAAACAATGACATTTGTCTGGGAAGGCGTTCTATATAATGTAGCTGACATCTCTATGGGCCTGCACGAGCACACATTATAAGGTTGCCGTTGACCAATACACTTAATGCAATATTTTTTTTCCTGGCTATTGTGTCATTTGGCTTAAAAGCAGTGACGACTTCCTGAGCAAGGTGCTCACTGTAGGCTTCATACAAATCATACCTTAACATCTCTATGGGCCTGCACTAGCACAAATTGTAGTGTTGCCTTTGTGCCTAATATTCAGATATTTGTAGCTTTTGTAGTGATAGTGATGGCTTATGCTGTTGGCTTTCCCTAAAATGGAAGAAAAGAAATTTAACTGTAATAGGTATGCTCAGAGTTGTCTAATACCATGAATGAACTTTCTTTATGGGCCCAGTTTATTATTTGGTTGAGGGTGACCCTGAATTTGTGGTGGGCTGGGTCAAACCTCGATTCCTAGTTCATGGTGCTAAATTCTAATACATTGACTTAAACAAGATCTCATTATTTAGGACTTATTTGACGTTGAAGATGCTTACTTTTTCAATGTGGCCTATTAAAAGCATTCTTGACCTACTTGGTGCACATACTTTTTTAATTTCAAGAGGCAAATTCTGAATGTGACGAGGGAGAGTGCGTCAATTCTTGCATGGTCCGCGTTTGTGAGTTTCCTGTCTAGTTTTGTTTTGTTCATTTGAGAAGGGTTTGAACAATCAGAAAGGTAAAAATGTAAAAGAGAAAATGATTTGTCACTTTCTTCACTAATTTTACATGGTATGCTATTAATGATAAAGGATCAGGATTCGTATGCTTCATTCTGTCCTCTAAAATTCGTTTGCAGTATCCAGAGGGGCATGTTTCAAAGAGCATATATGCAACTTTCAGATTAGCCAGCCGCTCTTCAACTTCAGAGGACTTATTGGGGGAATTTTTCCCCAACTTGTCCCTAGCCGTTTGGACTACTACTCCCTGGACTATTCCAGCCAATGCTGGTAAGTGGTTCATTTTCACTTGTTGTTTTTCCTTGGTGGTCTCTTTTTTGTTGTCATCAATAATAGTGTGTGCGGTTCACTTCCAGTTTTTCTCCCTGGACTGTTTCAGCTTCCTTATGCCTACTCAGATGGTTTTGTTTGCACAATGTCTAAAGCATGAGCATCTACCTCTTCCTTTGGGCTACCCACAGCCTAAAAGATGCTCATGCAGTCGTGATGCTATCTCCCGGAAAGTGTACTGCTGTAAATTTTCCTTTTTAGAGTTTATCTTTTGGCGTCTATAGTAGTCACTTGTGGCATTAAAATATTATGCGAGTTGGGAAAGAGGTTGAACTCTAACAATTATGACCAAACAAATAATCTGTATTGGGCACCTAATTAAATGCTGTCTATTCACTTCGGTTTTATCTAAAGTCAAGGACAGCTGAACATTTTCACTTCAATTTTATCTCTATTCAAGGAAGCTAAACATTTCCCATGGCAGCTGATACATATGTTTAATCCATAGAACTATTGCATCGAGCCACATTTCCAAGAAATTTGAATCCTGACTTTGCAGTGAATAATGATGACATTTCTTTTTTTGCTCGGGCAACTATGATGTCATTTCTTGTTGCTTATCAAACCAAAAAAGAAAAACAAATAACGTTGTCATAGCGTATGGTGTAGACTCTCTTATGAATGGTGATAACTCCCAGGGCCATAAATCATCATTTGGCGAAATTTTGTTTAGGTCTCTTTCTTGATTGTAGGCACTCCTACTGTAGAATTATGGGAATTATCAGAATCTAAATCGCCGTCATTCCTCCAGCCTGTCTTTTTTACTTCTGCTGGCCTTGCAACAATTTCTTGCAGTGGCAACATGCATACACATCTGTATCTCCCACTTTTTCCCTTTTACATATGCACACATTTACCATATTCTGTTTTCATGATCAGCTGTTGCGGTGAATCCTAAACTTCACTATGCCGTGGTTGAGGTTCATGAACTCTTGGGAGATGTTTCAACAACTCCTGGAGATGGAAAGAAGAGGCTCGGTAATGTTTTGAAGGAGCAGAGAAAGCCCTTCCTTATCATAGCATCAGACCTTTTGTCAACATTAGAAGAAAAATGGAGTGTGAAGCTTGTTGTGAAGAAAATAGTACTAGGTTCAGATCTTGAAAACTACAAGTTAAGTCTAGAAACTTCGGCTGCATTATTTCATTTGAGAGTCACGTCGTTCAACCTTTTGTTCCATATTTGGCCATTGTTCAAATGATTTTCCATGCCTAAACTTACATCAGAACCACTTATCTTTGGAGTTTCAGTTGAGTGAAATTGTTCACATTACGCTATCTAACTTGTAGATTTCAATTTTGGCTTCAGGTATATTCATCCAATAGATAGCAGAGAATGTCCGGTTGTCCTTGGGGGTGACTATATTACGACAGAGTCTGGTACTGGACTAGTCCATACGGCTCCTGGTCACGGTCAGGAAGATTATGTGACTGGCTTGAAATATGGTTTGCCCCTACTTTCCCCTGTGGATGATGATGGAAAGTTTACTGAAGAAGCTGGAAGGTTTAGTGGGCTTGATGTACTCGGGGACGGTAATGTTGCTGTTATTGAATACTTGGATCAACACACGTCAATTATCATGGTAGAACCATATAGTAAGTTCTTCTATCTCATTTTATCGCAGATTCAGAAAGCTATCTCTCTTCTTTCTTTTTTTCCAAATTTAGAAACTAAGATGAGTAGACATGGTGGTATACTAGGTCATATATTTCCTCTCATGCAGAACACAAGTATCCATATGATTGGCGAACAAAGAAGCCTACGATTTTTCGGGCAACTGAGCAATGGTTTGCGTCTGTAGAAGGATTTAGGGAGGCTGCTATGGATGCAATAAGCCAAGTAAAGTGGTTTCCATCTCAGGTACTAGGTCCTTTAGCAAATCACAGTATACTTGTATGTGATAATGCACAACACTATTGAAGTTCTACATTAATGGTTCAATGAATCTGATCATCCATTAGCGATTTCTAATTCCATGGTAGGTTTGGTGGTATTGGAAGAAGTTATTGGTGTATTTGTGCACTGCACCAGTGGTGGTTCATCAAATGAAGTTTTAGAACTAGCAGTGTTCGAAAAGTCAGGATAATCAGCCGATTAATACCGATTAATCGGTAGTCGGCTACCCACTGATGCGACTACCCTCAAATCGCTCAGGATAATCATTTGGTCACCTAATCGGGGTCTAAGCGCCGACTAATCAGACCGGCTAATTTGTTGGCCGATGAGAAAATTGAAATCAGTCAATTTGTTTTAAGAAAATGACATAGTTTAGGCATTAGGATTACCAGGGTTATAGTTATACAAGAGTTTTCTCTTTATTCTTACATGAAGAAGATTTTGAGTTGGAAGATGACACAGAAGAGGAGAAAGATTTTGATTTTGACCTTGAGTTCGATGGGGATCAAGTTTTTGAGAGATATGGAAAGAAAGAGGTGGACACTAAAATTGTTATGTATAATGTGTGATTTATTTTCATTTAGTTTGGAACCCGGATTTTGTAGGAATATTTATTAAAAAAGGGAAAAAAGTCTTAATCCTCCTAGGCCAATTAATTCTCGATTACTAGGCTTAGGTGCTAGAAGGCCCCCCACCGCCTGACTAGCGCCTAGCGATTTTTAGAACTTTGGGAACTAGTATTAGCTGCTTTGTGAACTCTAAGCTATATTTATTATATCAAATTACTGGTCATGAATGTTTATGGTTATGGGATACTGACTTCATATTTTCTGAAAATACAAAAAGTGGTTATAAGGTATAAGATTTCAGCATTGCCAAGGGATTAAAGTCAGGTGGATTGCCTATAATATACTTCTTTGAGCATTTCCTTTTTACATTTAGTGTTCTTCATCTGAGAAATGCTAATATTCTTTCATAAGTTGTCTGGTAATGTTTTCCAAACTGCATATTTTTTCAGGCAGAAAACAGAATTTCCGCAATGACTTCTAGCCGCTCTGACTGGTGTATTTCACGGCAAAGAACATGGGGCGTCCCCATTCCAGTCTTTTATCATGTGGAATCGAAAGAGCCCCTCCTGAACGAAGAGACTATCGATCATATCAAGTGTAAGGACCTCTTAAAAAAGGTCATTGCTTTCTGCTTTTTTTTAACCTTCCCTTCTTCAGTTTACATTATGGTCTAGTAGGTTCATACTCCTTTTAGTTTGACTCTAGTATGATGGTGGATTAATTTAGGAAAAATCCTAGTGTCAACTATCTAGTCTGCATTTAGTGTAGAAATTCTTTCTGTGCTTTTTTTTTCTCTTTTGTCAGCATCTTTGGTATGCTCTTGCAGACATTACTTGTCTCTGTTTCTTGATTAATGCATCCTCAGAGCTTATATCAAGCTTCTAAAATTTGCATCTAAATATTGGGTTCTTATACTGTTGATTGTTATGTTTTGGCAGCTATAATTTCGCAGAAGGGTAGCGATGCCTGGTGGTACATGAAAGTTGAGGATTTACTTCCTGATGCTTATCGTCATAAGGCGTCAGAATATGAGAAGGGTACTGATACAATGGATGTTTGGTTTGATTCAGGTAGAAATATTTATTGTTGAACATAATTCTGTTTACTGGTGATAAAAAAAATGGATTTTCTTTGGTTTTGACACTGTTATCCTTTTCACATATAGCATTTTTAAGTATTTTCTTTAAGTTGGGAGGAAATGGATCTTCAAAATCCCTGAAATGTAATGACAATGGATTTATGCAGTTGATCGATCCTATAGTCGTTCCTATATTTTGAGTCCCAGCTGCTGTTGTTCCACTGGAGCAAATGCTTCTCATCTGGGTTTCACCTGTATTTCTGGATAGATCTTATGTTATTTTTCTTTCTTTTTTTTGCCTTTTACTTTGCGTTGAATATGTGGAGAAAATCCTTTTGGACTTACCTTGCTTTCTTGTTCTCACTATATTAAGAAAGTTAAGGGCATCATAAAGGCAACTGCCCTGAGCTTTCAGAAAAAGTTGTTCTTGTTTCCTCATTCAAAAACGATAGTGGTTTAATGTGGAAAATTACTTCCATTTCTTTTTTCCCCTGCACTTTAAACATTTCAGAATTTTCAGCTGGGGAAGAGACACATAAATGAGAATGTACAAGTCAGAAAGGAATTATGGACTGCCTTGTGTTAGAACAATACTGTCTCGTCTTAGAGTTTTGATATCCACATGCATTAACCTGTAATTCTGAGTCTCTCCACGGGCCACCAAGGTTGGAAAGTGAATCAACGGGATACTCAAAAAATTCTTGTGAATCAAGGGGGAGAAAGCACTTTTGAACTACTTTGTTCCAGAATATTGATAAATGTTTGTGGATATGAACGAGAAGTGGTAGCAGATCACAACATGTATAGGATTAGCAGCAAAAAGACACATCAAGATTTCGTGGGATAACATGAATATTTCACGCCAAACTTTCTCAACATTCATTGAAGCTAAATGTATCAAGTAGCTGGGTTTCTGTTGCATGTACTTTTTGATGCTTCGGTTAAGCCTGTTATTTTTTATTCCGTTATGTTGAAAATCAACTGAGGAAAAGGACTTTGTGGCTGTTGTGAGTGATAGCTCAGGAAACGGCTTGTTAGAAACCACAGTGCTGTGGAGTTCCCTGCTCTCTCGGGAATAACAACGAGAACTTTTGGAGTTCCCTGCTGTCTCGGGAATAACAATGAGAACTTTTGGTGAATCCTCTTTGATAGAGTTACTCGACATTTAGGATTTTTTTTAACCTGGAATAGTTTGTATAAGGTCCATTATTGTCCCTATGATATCTCTTGCGTCTTCAAATCTTGCCAGTCACATCTGCCATCACTTTAATGTATCTGGTCATAGTCATTAAGGTGAAGCAAAGTAAAGTTGGCGTTTTGCTTTTGATACATTTTACATTGAGACTACAGTCGTCAGTTCCATATTGTAAATGTCCATGGCTCATCACATTTGCTAATTCCTCATGATCTACTTTAGGCTCTTCTTGGGCTGCTGTGTTGGAGAAAAGAAGTGGGCTTAGTTTTCCTGCAGACTTATATCTTGAAGGTACAGATCAACATCGCGGGTGGTTCCAGAGTTCTTTATTAACAAGTGTTGCTACGAAAGGTAATGTGCATTTGATTACGATCTTTAGTGCCATACTGCGATTTCCTGTGGTTCAACATTTGATCCTCTGCTTTTATATGGTTTCTGTAACCACAAAACAAAACCGAACTCAACCATTTTAGCATTCGATAAAAAGTTACTGATGCACAATATAATGTCTATTCCTTCATCAAGGGTGTCTCTAGATCACAGTTTTCATATTTCTTACTCTATAGGTTGCTTATCTTGGATGGGAAAAGATTAGTCAGTCTATGAATGTATTCATAAACTTCCCCTCTTGGCTAGAGTACAATCAATCATGCAGCCATGCAGGTTTATAATTGTAGTAGTGAGGCATGAGAAGTTTTGCAAAGTGGTGTAGAGTGTTGCATAGCAAGTCTTTCTTTAGCTGAAACAATTTTTTTTATAATCAGTTTTTTTTTAATCTAAATGGCATCAAGGGATGCCACCCATATGCAAAAGAAGGCCAAGTTAAGATGGTCCTATACATCAAGAAGCCTAAAAACCAATTTGAAGAAAGACCCATGTACCCCAGTATACTGCACTCTGTAATCCAAAATTATCCATCATATCAAGAAATTGGTAGCTATAAAGAAGTTGATCGTGGATAGCTAACTGGATATGGTCTTGTACTAGTGATAATTTGCTTTAGAAAGGGTGTATTATATAACTGCCTGGTTAATTATATCAGTAATAATCAATTATTTGTCCTTCATTCTAGGAGAGATATAACGTGTCATTATTGTAAGTTCGCAATCCAGTGTAAGTTAATTGTAGTAGATGTAGTTATATGGGACTGGAAAAAAAATAGTTGTACAAGCAAGCTTTTACTAGAAGAATGGTGTTACCTAAGGAAGAGGAACTATTACTATGTTCTTTTAGATTGACTGATATGGAGAAAATTGGAATTTCAATGAAGAGAATGAGAAGGAAGATTAGATAACAAAGTTAATGGTGTCCATTGATGAGTTTAGTGCTACAATCTTCATGTGGCAACCGCCAACTATGAGAATGTTTGTTCAAGACTAACAGATGTGGCATGGGGCAGTAATTAGGAAAGGCTTGGTTGTGACTGTCGTTCCTCTCTGGCAGCACCCTACTTTGTTTGCAGCAACAATGTTGATGATTATTTAACGTTTCTTAACATAACCAAAGGTGGTGGCCTGGTGGGACGGGGTCCAAACTCGAATGCTTATTTATTTTTATTAAAGGAAAAGGAAAAGCTAGCATTTGTGGAAAGCATAATACGACTTAGAGGTCTTGGTTGCTTACGAAAGGTTTTATTGGCGAGAAGAATGTGAAATAATTCTTTGTATGACGAGACTTTGAAGGGAAGAGAATATATTTGCACTTTGAGTTTTGTTCAGTGATCACTAGTTGGTGTTTGTGTTGGCCTCTTTTTCCTCCAAAAGCTTTTCTTAGAAATTATTAGAAATGACATGCGATTCCATGGCTTGGAAGGGCTTGAATGTGGTTATTCTGAGCAGATATATTTGTTGCTATCACTTGTAGATCTTTGGAATACAAAAACTTGGTGCTTTGCATTTTTAATGATAGACTAGAGAATAGGGAGAAGGCATCAAAATTACTCATTTTAAGAGAACTTTTTTTTGCAACAAGACATGGTATTTCTCTTGCCACACAGAAGGCCTTCGTTATTTTCTTGTTAAACGGTTTTTCCAGTGGTCTTTTTCTACCATTTTCAGGAAAGGCGCCATATTCTAGTGTGATAACACATGGATTTGTGCTGGATGAGAGAGGTTTTAAGATGAGCAAATCTTTGGGTAATGTTGTTGACCCAAGTACTGTGATTGGAGGAGGGAAAAACCAAGGGGTTAGTCACTGGTTAGAAATGTTACAATTCATATTCTCAATTGTTGAATGGTCAATGGTTTTACTATTTTGTCTTTACAGGAAGCACCTTCCTATGGAGCTGATGTGCTGAGACTCTGGGTTTCTAGTGTAGATTATACTGGTGATGTGATGATTGGCTCTCAAGTTCTTCGTCAGATGTCTGACATATACAGGAAGCTGCGAGGAACTTTGAGATTTCTTTTGGCAAATCTCCATGATTGGGAGGTATTTCTATTTTTTCTGAGAACCATAGCCATTGGGCTCATGCCATTTCTTCTATAAAAAAGGAGTCTATTTTGACCCTTTATTTCCTGTTACATGTATTCTTGAGGCGGTTGATTGGTCATCACTAGTCACCTTCAATAATATGTAGATTTATAGTGCGCGTTGCTCTCTCTCTCTCTCAACAGACACACGCGCAGCGCACAAACCAAAGCTCATATTGCATTAGTTCCTTTGATCTTTCACTGCTCATTTGATATTTTCGTTTTGCATCTTAGTTGTCAGAAGTGATATAGAAGAGAGTACGGTTTTGATTCTCTTTGTAGCTATTTGTCATACTTTTATATGTTCTGTTTGCAGGCTGATAATGCTGTTCCATATAGTGATCTTCCCATGATTGATCAGCATGCTCTGTTTCAACTTGAAAATGTTGTAAAGAACATTAAGGATAGCTATGAGAATTATCAGTTCTTCAAAATATTCCAGGTATGTATTTTCCTGAAATGACTGGTGTCGCCTTATAATAAGCCCACGATGTTCTCACTGCTGTGAGCAAAGTTCTTGAACCACCAATCTCTTTCAATCACTTTTGTACTTCCCATGTGTCTGTTGGTTGGTGACAACAGAATGTGTGGTACATACACTCAACGGTGAATGATGTAGGGAACCTGTGCCAAAACAATGACAAACTTTAGTTATTCTTATATTATGGCTCCCATGCTGAGAGGTCATAGTTTAGTGTTTCATTCTTTGTACGTGTAATGTAAGTGAAGATATAGCTGGTTGACATTAGAAAACATAGTTTACCTCCAAGGATTCATGACCACAAATAGACTTATAGTGGGCCTCAATCCATTATTAGGAATGCAAACTGAAGTCGTGTTGTTAACTTGTGATCCTCAACCCTTTTAGCCTAATCGTGAGCTTTTTTTATCCCTTTGACATTTATCAATCTGAATCACCTATGGTTATGCATATAACCTTCCAACCTGACACCCAGAATGTAGTGTAGCATTCTTTAGTTGGATCTCTTTTCATGATTTTTTTTGCACTTCTGGAGAAATAAGATTTGTTGTGTTTTTTGTCCATGGTTATTGAGATTCCATTCCCTCATTTCGTTCTATTTAGACTTGAATAATGTAATTTGAAAACAATGTAATTTGCTCTTTTGCTTTAACTATTCCCTTTGCTCTTCTCCTCTTCAGATCATTCAACGGTTTGTAATTGTTGATCTATCAAATTTCTACTTTGATGCTGCCAAAGATCGACTTTATGTCGGGTATGTTACTTTGCATCATAGAAGAATTATCCTGTTCCTTACCTGATTCATTTTCCCATCCAGCTACATTTTTTGTACGAACTAGTTGCGATATTGAAGCTCGATGAACATATGTAACATATGTCAATTAGGTTTGCTAGGTTTACTATGTTCAGTATCTTATGATACTTGGTTGCCAACCTAGGATAGGACACCCTATCTATTTCAATATCCTAAATGGCCTTTGCAATATTAGCTTATGTTTAACTTTACTGCCCCTCGTAATTCATTTTACGTGTTGTAAACATCCACGGATTAAAAATAAATTTGATGACTTATGTGTACATTGTTCGAGACCATTTGCTCACCGTGTACTGTGAACTGTGTATTGTATTTTTTTTCCACTTCTATTAATGCATATATTTCACTGGCCCAATGGTTTCTAATGTTCTTGTAACTGAGTTTTCTAATTCTCTAGGAACTACTGGGTGTTAACTTGTCGCCCTTGTAGCAAGTTCAAACTTCACATTCAACCCTTGAATATAAATGTCACATATGTGAGCTGCGGTTGTCTTAAACCCAAACCTTGGGATTTCCATTCAAAGGGCACATGAGTATCGCCTACGACAACTCTTTTTTGTTGAGCAGAGACATGAGTATGACATACGACAATTTTTTTTGTTGTTGAGTAGAGATGTGTGAGTAGCACATACGACAACTCCTTTTGGTTGAGCAAAGACATTTCAATCCAATTTAAAACGTCATTTTGTACCCCACCTTGCCTCTCTCATTCTATTGCCGCATCATCACCACCACACGTATCCCAGCACTTACTTTATGGATGCAGGAAAGCTTAATCACGAGGGATAGGCCTTAATCCATGTTGGTTTGATGGTTATGACTGTGGCAGTACCTTTGTGCATACTGTAGCAGTGTCAATCACAATTCACAAGTAACCATAGCAATATAGCATTAATTTCGTTCTTTCGGAAAGTTATCAAGGATTCAATTTTTATGTATCCATTTGTTTTCCCAGGGGCTCTACAAGTTCTACAAGGAGAAGTTGTCAAACAGTTCTTGCAGCACATCTGCTTTCCATTGCAAGGGTAATTGCTCCAATACTACCTCATTTGGCTGAGGATGTTTGGCTGCATCTTCCTTTCAAGTATACTTCTGAAGATGGTTCTATTGCCAAATTTGTTTTTGAATCAAGATGGCCAGCATTAAATGAAAGATGGCTTGCTTTCCCTGAGGAAGAAATTGACTTTTGGGGAAATATGCTTGAGGTAAGTTCTTTATCTGTCAAAAGTAGATCACCAGATAAGCTAAACTGGCTGTTTTTGCAATTCAAGTGGATGATTAATTTGAAAATTAAAACCTTGGGAGTTATGGATGGCATAATATATAGTTAGATATGTCTTTGTGGCATAAAATCATCATTGTAGTGTTATCATTGCTTCTTTCCAGAGATCCAGAAAGCTCTGAAGTCTCTTACTGAGACAAGTCGCGCATTGCTCCTTTTGATGCCATAGAACTGTTGTAATTCAGGAGATAATCTTGCAGAAAAACCTTAGGAATACAGCATAATATCTTTCTTATCATTCAAGTTTTGATTTTTGGAACCAGGATCTGGCTTTGCACATTATGTTATTCTAAATTACTATCTAGTTAGCTGATAAATGCTGTTCAGTATTGCAGCACAGCTTGGCTTTGAGTTTCCAATGCCTAAGCTTCAGATTACCCCATCTCCTTGCTTAGCAACAGAGTGAAATAGTAACTTTTTTCCTAAGTATTTATACAGGCAAACCCATTAAGTTTTTTTCTGGTTCCAAATTTGACTTTACAAGGCTTCGCATAGATGATATTGCTCATGTGGAAGTTTCTTCATTAAGGTTATAAGTTTTGCGTTGCTGGTGTCAATTGTTGGCAATATTTCTTCTGCTACTTCTAGATTGTCCTCTTCAACCTTAAAATGTTTTTCTCCCTCTAAATTAAGTTGCTTTGACCAGTTGCGGACTGAGGTGAATAAAGTCCTGGAGGTTGCTCGTACTGAGAAGTTGATTGGTTCAAGTTTGGAAGCAAAGGTCTATCTTCACACCTTGGATGACATCCTGGCTGCAAGATTGAATGAAATGAGTGCAGCCAAAAATGATGCCGACGCATTGCACCGCATATTCATTACATCTCAGGTATGATATCTGTTCATGAATTTATTCTTCTGTACTCTTGGCGACTTTCCCATCTCTCTGCTGTCGGGAAATAGTACTACCCTCGCTCAAAATATCCGCTTGTTCAAAACTCGCTAGGGAAAGAAAAGAGATAGATGACTGAAAATCCCACTTAAAGATCACAACTACAGTCAGAGTAGGAGTTCCCATCCATCATCTATGTTGGTTTACCTGCCAATTACGGTTGATCTGTTGGATTGAAAGCTCCATTATCTTCGGCAACAAAGGACGAGATTACCATCACATTGGCTTTGATGTCCCAATGTTCATTTTAATAAGGTCGCCTTGACCTGGGCTTTTCATCGTAGAACTTTTATCCAAAAAACTAAAGCACAGCTATACTTCCATTGCTTTCACTAGAACCAGTCTCACTGAATATCTTTTCTGTAAAACCACAAGGAGAGATTTTGTTGACCAATTAACAACATAAAATAGTCAACATACCGGTTTCCCTAATGGTCCCTGGTTTGTTTCAACGACCAACAGTGGACATCTCAAAAGATATTTATATAGACTAGGTTTAATTTATCTTCCCCTTGTATGTTTTTAGTTATGGATGGGTGACTTTGCAACTGGTTTGATTGGTAATGGTGGCAAGTGCTACTTGGAGATAAATTCGATAAATTCTGTGAATTTTTAGAAACCAGAATTGTATTAGTCCTCTTCAACATAGTTCCATTAGTTCGCATAGTGGCAATGCGTCAGACTTGAGAAGTAGCAACCTTGGGCATAGCACAACATGGTACAAAACTGGTGTCCTCAACTTCTAGCAACCTCGAGCATAGCACAACATGGTACAAAACTGGTATCCTCAACTTCTCATCCCATAATCCTTTGAAAGTTTATGCTCTATTTGTTTCTGCAATCTGTGAAAATGATGGTGCTAGTGGCTAGGTAGTGATGGACATGGGTACCTCAAAGTCCGCGGCCAAGTGCTTATTACTTCTTGCGTTGTAATTGCTATCTTATTAGGTTCCGCCGCTACAGGTGTTTAGAACCCAGAAACAATTTCGACTTGCTGTCAGAATTTCTTCGAATATGTCCTTGAACAGGAGAGACCAGAATTCCAATAGGGTCTCAGAGACTTACTTAGCTTAGGTACCATCCGATTAGGTACTGCGGTGGCAGTGGTTATGGTTGAACTCTAGTGGTGGTAGTAGTGCTGATCTGGAAAATTTTATCTTCCTGTAAAAAGCGAGAAATGTTTTCCACCAATAACTCATTTTACCATTCACTTGTATTTACCATCGCACCAAACAGTAGAAACTACTGAATGTTACCCGGAAAATGTTTTCTGCTGAAACAAACAGAGCATCTGAGCATGGGCTCTCTGCATTTGTCATGATCGTACAAGTTACACCGGCTTTATTGCAAAAAACAATTAGCAAATTGCTAATGTGACTCGCTTAAATGGTGATCTCCAGGTACAAATCCTGTCATCATTGGAGAGTGTACAGACCGGGAACATTCGATACAGTGGAGAATACCTAGTTCAAGGAAAGAACAAAGTTTGGATCGGAGTGTCGCGCGCAGATGGTTCAAAATGCGAAAGATGCTGGAATTACTCTGCTCAAGTCGGCTCCTTTTCCGACCACCCCACACTTTGTACTCGCTGTTACGACGTTGTTGCCACTCAACCGATTCCAGCTTTGGCAGCAATCAGCTGAAATTTGATTGATAGTAGTGATGAAGAACTTTGTCGCGTTCGATTTCAAAGGTTTCAGTTCTGACTAGGGGATTTACTCTTCAGGCGAGGAAAAAGGATAGTGTAGGATAAGCTGATTTATTTATAATGATGATCATCGAACTGTCCAAATGTATTTTACGTGTACATTATTTTAAGAGTTTTGCTCAAAAATTATTATTTAACAAAAGAAATAAAGTTGCATTATCAATTTATTCTTTTCCATTAGCAAAAGAGGCACTGTTCGTATATTCATACATTGTAGTGGTCTTGAACTTGTTCACTCAATCAATTCGTTAACACGATGGACCTTACTTTTTTTCAGGATTGACTGCAGTCAACTTAAAAAAACCTGATTTTGTTGAACATGATATGGATAGAGAGGTGTGTCCGGAGATGTTCAATGGACACAAGTCACACAATACACATGAAAATTACACGCATCAAATATTTTCGTACACATCTGTATCTGAATCTATTTGGACATCTATGTCCATAAGCTCTGTGAAGCCAGCAGGTCCTTTTCCAATTGACTGCTAAGCTCATGAGCAAAGCCAGCTACTTCAATGACAAAACGAGCCCAAATGTTTTAGAGGATTGCCTTCAGAAGCGTTTGCCGATAACCAAAGCATCACTCCTTCCTTTGGTTTATGTCATGACACTAAATTCAATTGGTAAACCCGGAAACAAAACTAAGTGCACTCCTAAGTACACTCCCTTTCATCAAGTAGGTAAGTAGGCATACGAACCCCTTTGCCTTAAAAGACACTATTGGTACAAAGCAAAGGAGGCTAAATGGAGAAAGAAAAGGGACAAGGGGAGTCTTACTTGGCACGAAGGCTATTCGTTCGGGGATAGAATACAGTACTAAATGTCATCGGATTTTCCATACCTAGTCTTCTAAAAGCCTATAATCACTACTTTTTAATATACAAAAGTGCAACTCTCAGAAACATCGAATCAGTTAATTTTGAACGAGTTCAAGGGTGTAATTAGATCATGCATTTGCCGAACAAGTTAGAGCAAAAGACCAAGTGGTAGGAAAACACTTTATCATATCTTTGACAACCCCTTGATAGATTTGCACAAACTTAATTTAACCAAATTTGATTATTTAAAACTTAGAAAATCTACAAACAGGATTTGCTACGGAACCACTCAACTGCTCAAACATTAAATGATTCGATCATTCTGATCTAATTTACATGGATGAGTAGTGATAGGAGAAAAGGTTGATTAGGTTAAAGTTTTTTATGCAAATCCCCAACTTACCCCTAGGGCAAACCGTTAAAAACATAGGAGTCAGCACACCACTCGATGTGGGGCATTGGTTTTTCCGGCAACTCAATGGAGCCCGGCATCTGTATTTTGGGATGGTTGCTGCATAAACTCAGATCCTTCTTCATCCAGGCATTGTGTTTGTATATCCTGCATAGTAGTAGTAGACAAAGTCGATGACAATGCTTAGATTCTGAACAACAATAAAAGCCGCCACAATGACAAACAACAAATAACAAACAAATAGAGGTTTCACAGGAAAATCAAGAGTGGCAAGGCACTTAATTATTTGTTTCCAAAATCAAAAACCAGCATTACACTACTAACAATAGAATCATCTGATTCTGGTACTATAAAAAGTGAACAGAGACTCATACTAGCAACTGTTGGGCTCACCTCGATATAATGGCGGGATAGACGTGGTTGAATGTCTCGGAGTTAGCGAGGGCACCTCAATCCATGGATAGAAGTTCTTGCACGTGGAAATTCCTAAAAGAAAGAATTCCAAATGCACGAGACTTGACCGCTTGGCCTGCTCAATCTAAGTTGGACTCTATGCCTAAAGCAGTATAGGTAGCAGTCAGATACGGCATTTTGGCCTATTCTTGTAGGGTGGCAATGACAATAAATCGTTACATGGCAACCTACTACGGCTCGTGATGCATGCATACCAAGCAGTGCATAAAGGACTTGGAATGCTTGCGAGGCTAAATAGTCATGGGTGACCAATAGCAAAGTAGTACCGTGAGGGAAGGATGAAAAGAAACCCCACAGGGGAGTAAAATAGAACACAAAACCGTAACCTCCCAAGCAATGGGAGGAGCTCAGGGCTCTGACCACGTGCATGTTGAAGAACAAGCCGGCGACTCATAGGCAGTGGCATGGTTAAGGGAACCTATCCATGTATTTTTACACCTCATGGCTTCGGTAGACCGCTTAGCCCAGTTCATCTTCTGCGCAAGAGCACTCGATCAGTGAGTTATTACGCACTCTTGCAAGGGTGGCTGCTTCTAGGCGAACCTCCTTGATGTCTGTGCACCCCTACTCCTCCTTTATCACTGAGCGGTCATTTAGGGAGCCTTAATCAGTGATCTGGGTTGTTTCCCTCTCAACAGGTAGGGAAAGCGAGCAAGATAGAGGCAGTAGGCAAGGGAAGTCTGAAGGCAGACAACAAATTGAAAAAGAACTATAGAAAGCATTTTAAGCCATTGCGCAAAACTTTTCATAATGATATTCTTTGTTTCTTTTCTTACTAGAGGGGCCGCCCCTGGGAAGCTGGGCTTATTCAAAAAGGTGGAGACAAGAAACTACGCAACAATACTAAACAATAATACATATTACGGAAATTCTGGGTGACTTTCAGTACATGCAGTCCCAGAGTTTTGCAAAATACCAATGGAGGTGAAAAGCGGAAAGATAAAGGAGATGCATCTATACATAGGGAACTGCTCACCCCCCACCCCAACTATCAGAATGGGCAGATTTGATGTTTTTTACACAGTAACTTCTTCATGTGGCAATTTTGGGTAGTAACCGAGAGTTCCATTGAAAAAACAAACAAAACAAAGTACAAGGCAGACCTACCTTCCAATTATGAAGACCTAAAACTACAAGAAACAAAGCAAAAGATTAAAAAGAGCTCAAACAAGGTACCAAAAGCAAAACAGGGACAAACTAAGATATAGCATGGCCAGGGATAGTCCAGTTTCTGCACAGTAGGAAATTCTGCCTGGATGTCTTCACTGGCTGCCCAAAAAACAATGTGAGGCCAAGGAATAGGATATCCGGAAAGAAAGCAAAGAGGATATCTAGAACCCTTTATGCACCCTTCAAACTTTCCTTTGACATTCTTTTTAAGGGAAAAAATTGATGCTAACCACCATGACACCATCCAACGGCAGTGGTTAAGGGTAAGTAATGCAAAAAAGTTAGGATTTCAATACACATTTTTCACATATTCTCATATGCTTTCACATATTTCTACACACGTACGTTTTACATGTGTATCAAGGGTGCTTGGCATTTTCCTTCCACGTAAATAATGCAAAAAGCACATGCTGTGTCAATTAGATTTCCAAGCACCGTGCAAGTAAAGCAAACAAGGGCCAAGAAATCAGACAACAAATCATAAGATCGCAACAAAATGACAAGGATAACTCAATACCTGCATATTTACTAGATGATGTGTGGGCTGATCTTGGGCCATTGGATAGGCTTGGGGTTGAGACATACGGTAATAGGGCTCTTTGAGATCAAATTTGCAGGACGATGCCTGAAGTATCCCTCCTTGTTCAGCACCAGGGCCCCACATTTTAGCTGTTCCAGTTCATTTTTAACTAGTTAGATCATAAGAAAGGTTGAAACCAATCAACACGTACCTCCCTCTGTCCCCAGTTGTTTCTTCTGTTTTTATAGTCGTGCCCTTCAATCGGGTCAACCAATAATGTATTTCGGAGAAAAAAAATAAAGATATTTTTGCAATTCAAAGATCTCACTAGTTTTCAAAATCATCTACAACAAAATAAATTAGAAAACACAGAAGATTTATTTGAGATGCCCGTAATAGTGAGAACGGACAAATAAATGGGGATGGAGGGAGAACTCAAATGGAGTCATTGGACTATAATATGAACGCCCACCTGATAATGTTAAATGAAGAGTATAACTCTGAGCATGGTGTGCAATCATGTGGAGTCGCCCTGTAATTTCTTGACCTTGCATGACATAAAGTGGCTGTGGAAGAACGCACCGCAGCTGATACCAGTGAGTTGTAGGTGCACCAGGAGCTGTTGTCAGCCATCTTTGTACAGTGCTGTAGAACAATGAATTAATAGTGTAAAAACATCTGATGTAACCCGCAAATCTCTTAAATATGAAGGGATCAGTGTCAGATAAAACACCAATAATGAGCTTATTGATCAACGTTAAATGATTACCTCCCATTAAACAAAACATCAAACCAGCACGCCAACCCATGAATTCTCCCACCCATAGCGGCTTTGAATTTCAATGGAACATCAATATCATATAACTCTTCTTCCTGCAGAATGGAAGGAGAAAAGAGTTTTGCAGATTAATTGACAAGTTAGAGATGCTATGGAATCTATAGTTGCATAACTAAAAAATAATGGAGCGAAAAAAATAATAACACAGGAACAAAATATTGCATTCGAAACAATTCCTAAAAGCTTCCGGAACAGAAGATTAAGTGTATCCTACACAGACAGAGACTTCGAGCAACTATCACCCTCTAACATTTTGATACCCTGATGACTCACTTTGTCATCCATAGTTTCAGCAGTTCCATATTGACACAAACAGTAGTTCTATAGCACGTGACCTTTTTTTACCTATATGAGTAAAAAAAGCAACAGCCACTTGATTCACCAAAACCAAGTTAACCGCAATGCCGTTAACAATATTGATTATCGAATGATTATTATTGCCAGTCACCATATTCAGATATACCAATTCACCAAATTCAGAAAACAAGTACTGTAGTGGACAAGTGGAGGTTCTTATTCAGATGGCTGACTATACCTTTATAGAATTGAAGTTTATCACTTGAGATATTGCAGGAGCCACCAATACCCTAGGATCAAAAGCATCCACAACAGGCTGTAGATGAAGTAAAGGAGATGATTAGGCATGTGGAAACAAGATAGGAAGAGAGAGATCCTTAATACAGGTCACTTAAATAAGCAATATAATTCTTGTCACCTAACATGATAGGCAGAAATGCAGTAAACTTACTGTGCCAAAAATGTCCCAGCAGTGAAGAACTTTTAAACTATCTTTCCCGTCTTTAAATCTAGAAATTGAAATCGACCTAATTCAACTAATAAGCTGCACGCAGCTTTTTCATCCTCTCAAATAAGACTTAATCTGTTTGAGTTTCATATCTACCTTCGTGACATTTGTACATTTTCTTTTCATGTTTTGGTTATTTAGCTTATATCATATACACTGCCAAAACTCAAGTAAACAGCCATTAAGTCCTCTGAAAATACTTCGAGAGCATCAATCCAAAGAGGGGATATCTTTCAGCTTTAATAAAAACTCTTCATCAGCAAACCAGAAAAGCATGGAAGAGATAATGTTAGTGGACTTCATCATTAGTTACTTTAGAGTCAACAGGGGAACTAGAGAAGGATATTTATTGAATCTTGAGAAGGTAGACTAATTTCAAATTGCTTCCAACCGAAGATTTCAGATCACATTGATTAGATGTCCATGGTCCTTGGACAAAATCTCTACTACTTGCATATAGAATCAAAATCCACAAGCTCAGCTTGTGATGGAGAAATGACATGAAAACAACTTCTGAAGGAAAATGCCAATGCTTTAAATGATACGTACTTGCTACCAAATTTAGTTACTCAAAAAGCCCTACCCAAGCTTTTACATGGTCATTTTGTTCTTCTTGATGAATTTTCTTAGTTATGCAAATTTTGCTTTACAAAAAAAGGGATGTAAGCACAGCACACAACAAACAATAGCTTTTGTTAATGAAGACTTGGCATTCCATGGCATAAAATCTTAAAGTTGTGAAGGTCTTTCTTGTGTGGATGGATCTTAAAATTACAAAGGAACTGCAAACTCCACCCTCAGTAAGCAATCTCAATGCTTGAAGAGCTAATAATCAAAGGTAGGATTAAGAAGAGTGGTAAGGGGATTGTTGTTCCTGCGTTCAACATCTGAACATGAGAACGCAGTTAGGAACAGCTTCAACAAATATGATGCATTGCAAGGCATTTGTTGACATTTAAGCCAACCATTATCAGAAAACCATAACATCATCTCAAACTTCCAAGCATTTTTGTGACGTATTCTAGAGTGCAAGGCAGACCTGAGAAAAGTATCCCTTGAATGCAGATCCATATAAGGGTGTTAGATCAACTCCATAATAATTTTGCTGCTGCCAAAAGAGGGCCTGCACAGATAACAGTACCAAGAAAATCCTTTCATTGCCAAGAAAATACAACAAAAATCATGAAGCTATAGGACGAATAAGCAAATACAGACGAAAGTGATGCACTTAAGAAATAAACAGGTCCCTGAATAAAATCCCTGACTCTAAACACCACACTATCTTATCTAGTGAAGATTTATCCAAAAAAGAAAAAAGAGCATTAAAGAGATCCCACTTGCACAAGAAATGCTTCAACAAACTAAAACCACTTACATACCTTATTTGCCATTTCAACATACAAATATTCATCACTGAATGGTGCCATATGTATTCTGCAGGAGAAACAAACTCCAAAAATAAGGAAATGACATGTAACAAAGCACCTATTAATCCTAGCAACAACTATGACAAAACACAGAAACATGACAATACACAATTGACTAATAGTCAGAAATTGGTAATATTGTCGAATAAATTTATCAGGCTTTGGAGTAGCAAGAATGCATCATCACCACACTGGCAACAAAGTCATACACCTCCAAATCTACCAAGTCATCAGCATGACACTCTAGGGCCTTCGGGCTGCCTCATTCCTGGTACTTTCATGGTGAACCGACCATAACAAATAAAAAAATTAAGCATCCTGAGGAAGATAAGAGCAAGAATGTTGCCTAATAAAAATCATTCATTTGAATCCAGTTTGCCCCTTCTTTTACAGAATCTTCCACCCTTCCCACGCATGATGCGTGCAACAAAATGTACTTGTGTAAGTAAGCACAACCTCCTTTTGGTTTTGCTTTGGCCCTTAATTTTGGAGAACCCCTCACGCAGCAAGGCTAGAGGGGAGGGGGAACCATTTAACAATAAAATAGTTTAGCTTCTAAAAGAAACCATGAGAGCATGACAGTGAAAACCATTAAACATTTGTATATAAGTGTGTTGCGTACAAAAGCATTAAGATAACAGGATGCACTTCATCACCTTCCAACTGAAGGAAACATCTTTCCATCAGGAACAAGGAACCGATCCCTTGCAATTACGTAGGTCTCGAGCATCCTTTCATTGACTAACAAGGTCCCTACAAAAGGAAAAAAAGAGATCCTAAATCAGATTTTGTTCATAGCATTGATGGTATCCAGATATTATAATAACCAACACCACAAGCATAAACATGTATGAACAATACCAAAGGAAATTCCAACTAGAATGAGCAAATAATATATGGCATGATAAGCTTACCCATGGGCTCAGAGATCAGAATATCTGCTTTCTCAGGCAATTCCACGTCTTCAACTTTACCCTTGACTACCTATTATTTTGATGAGAACGTGTCCAAACCAGAACAAGAATCAGTGTGTTCCCAGCAAACAATAAGTTTCACCTACACTAAAATCTAACTATCTAAGGAAACAATATCTCACCGTTATTCGTTGCCCTAACAATGGGTTCCCAGCAATAAGTTTGCGGGCATATTCTGCCATTTCAGATGCTTCCACAGCATAAACATGCTTAGCACCAGCCTGACACAAGAAAGAGAGTACAGTAGAGAGGAATCAGAGGTGTGGAGTTACGATATTATTCAACTAACACAAAACATAAACTAAAATCACAGTATAACCCTGATTATGCATTAAGAGCCAAGGCAACCTGGGCAGCAAATAATGACAGAATACCGCTACCAGCACCAACATCCACAACCACACGACCAACAAAATCTGCACGGTTCTCAATGACTGCTGCATAATAGGTTCCTGAAACAAGAAAGCTGATCATGTCACCCACAATGCACAATACGATCTATTACATCTTGGCACATTGAAACATTTCCTTAACATTTAGGGACAAGCCAAAGAAACTGTCAAGATACAAAGCACTTCACCAAACCAATTGTATGTATGCCTTCAGCAAAAAATTGTACTTACAAACCCAGATGGTGAACACCTACGACAAGATCAGAAGGAAGCAACAAGCTAAAGCTTGGTGATATAACCTGTTCTCACATAATCCTGTAGCATATTTTGTTGATGTAGCAATTGTCCATAATAATGGAAATACATTTTCGCAGAAGATTCCTCTATCTTATCATCAAACTTGCTTTTAGGAGCTGATAATGTCCCATTCGGTAAACATGATTCTGGAAGGAAAAACAAGAAACAATTAGGATCCAAACCGTAACCCAAGACTTACTTTTATTCAGAAACTTATGGCATTTCACCTAATCTCATATGATACATCTAATTGCTGTGACTTGCAAAGTAAAAATCAATAGTGGTTCAAGCAATTAGAAACAAACTCGTGTTTAAGGTTTGTAATCCCAACATAAACTTGTCAAGGTTTATCTCGCATTCCCCTGCCCATAGTCCTTCCTTATGTTCCATTTTCAGCATATTTCAAATTGTTCATGCCCTAATTCTTAGGTGCAAATTTATTCTTGATTCCAGTTGCCCTGAGTATAATACCTGGCTTTCTTAACAGCAAAAAAATAAGGAAATAATAGAGATTCTAGTTTCAACTATCTCGATGAGAATTTGAGACACGTGCGCAACGTGCCCAAAACATAAAACTTATTTTGAGTTGGGCAATATATTCCTTGACGTCTCAGTCTTGAGCAAATGCCCGAGATTGGTAAAAAACCAGATGGATAGGTTTGTACTTGTGAGGGCACAATTGTAAGCAAAAGTATTAAATTTTAAAATAAGTAGGCGCATAAGATTTCTCATTGAAGCATCGCCTCATTCAAGGTTGAATAGTCTCACTTAGAGATATGTTGGGCTTAAGGGTTGCCCTTCTTTCAAGTCCATTTCAAGATTAAGCAAACAAAAGAGAATAATAACTCTGGCAGTTCTCTTAGCCCATTTGGAAGGATTTCATCGCATAGTTATCTATGACTGTTTATGTCTCTAGCATGACCATTTGATGAAATGTGGAGGGAAGTGGGTTATATTGTGAAAATACTTGTTCCTCTCTTTGCACTTGTGCTTGTTAACTGCTACATACAGTAGCGTTTGAGATAGTTGACCTAAGGGAAACCATGTATTGAGCTTTGCAAGACTAAAACCAGGTCTCCCCATGCCTAAATGTTGTGATTGTACGCATGAGCTTAACAATTGCATATTCGATTACGAAGCTATGAGATAATAGCAACACACCTACTTCTAAGTTGAGCCTAAAAAGATTCAAGGCTTCAAAGTAGTCAACTAATAGTAGTTAAAATCGAATGCACGAATATAATGGACCTATTATTAGGAAGGGCTCAATGAGGTATTCTAAGCCTTGCTACACTAATAGTAAATTATCTAAAGAAGATATGCTAATTGCTAAGGCATTTGCCAAAAAGGATTGTAAAATGCTCATTGCAAGACTTATTAAGGTTACCTAGGGAGAGAAGATTGAAGAACTTAGAAAACGTCGGCTTCCCTACCCCACCCAAAAAAGGACACTTGCAAGATACAATCATTCTTTATACGAATTACAAGCAACTCACCAAAGACTTTGATTAAAAAATCACATAATGAATGGTGTCCAATATGCGACTAGGATATACCCTAAGACTTTTGAACATAACCATAGGTAGATATCAGAAGAGCACCTTGAAGAACTAGTTCCTTCTTCCATTGGTCAAATGCAAAATGGAAGGCCCTGCTTTCCTCCTCATTTCTAAATTGAATCGTGATTCCCCTTGAATAGGATTTCTGGTCCAAAATCACGACGGTTGACAAAATTAGCACAATACAAGGTAAAAGCAAAACTTTAATCTTCCAGGAACCCACTAAAACTTGAACATTGACAAGTTGTCACTGTATCCAGGGGTTAAATTTATCAATGGGTACCACAATAAGAACAGGGACATAGCCTTCTACCAGGTATTGTAATGAATTACAATTTCAAGCACTTAACTAAATTTAAGCTGCCAAGTATTGGGTCAAATCGACATATATATGAGACAACATCACAATAGGTTCAATTTAATAGCTAAAATTCATACCTCTTTGTTGGTTTCGGAACTTGCGCATATGCATGCAGATTCAACAGGGCTCAATCTGAAAAGCTGAAAAAGACACAGTAGAACCAAGTAAATAAAACAAACAAACAGATTAAAGTCTTGTCGAACAAAGTTTCCCACTTCTCACCGTTAAATATACATTATCTAAACAGCTATATAAATGTGATTTAAACTAACAATAATTCAAAACTAAGCATCCCACAAACCAAATTTACACACGGAGTGCTAAACAAGAACAACTTAACAAGTAGATTTGAGCCATACAAACAATGAAGAAAGACGAAATAGTCGCACAACACAAGAGGACCCAAGCTATACATGATCCGGCATTGTGCCTACGTCGATGGAGAGAGAGAGAACACAACACAACACTCTATACCAATTACAAACTCTCACACAGCCTGCCTCTATTGTTCTCCCAGCCCTCCATCTCCATAAAAGCCCTCCACAATACTTAGATTACAGTAAATACCATAACCTTAAAACGTGCACTTCGTTCGGTTGCTTAGAGAGTCCAGGATGCTAATTTCGAAATCCTCAAATTGCTCATCATTCTGCATGATTTGTCACTGTGCCTACGCTGATGGAGAGTGAGAACAGAACACAAGACGCTACACCGATTACAAACTCTCACACAGCCTGCCACTATTGTTCTCTCAGCTCTCCACACTAAGTCTCAGGTTACTGTATAATGTAATAACCTTAAAACACACACTGTGTTCGGTTGCTTAGAAAGTGCAGGATACTAAGTTCAAAATCCTCAAATTGCTCATCATTCTGGAAACAACTACTCTGCTTCGTCCTATCGAAGTAACGTTCAATCGAAAGTGACATAAAAATGATAACAAATTAGCTTTATATTATCCTGGAAACCAAAAAGATAAACGAAAGGAAACCTGAGCTGTTCGAAGATCAATGTGGAAAGCCTCATTTGATTCAGAATCCTGGCGGAATCGAAGCTCAGCTACTCCAGAATCGAGGATGAAACGAGCAACAACTGGCGAAGGAGAAACCTTCGAAGAAGACGAAGAGATCTCCGATACCGAGGCTAATTCGAACTCTTCCTGTTTGTGATTTTGCCCCTCTGAAACCTCCATTTCTATATTCTTCAAGCTCAGACCTGAGATTCTTCTGTAAAACCTATAGATATAAATATTTATATGTACACACAGTGTGTGTGAACTGTGAAGTGGAGTAAATTAGGGTTTCTAGCTTTCTATAAAGCGGGAAAACAAGATCTAAGCCGCCGATACAAGGCAGTAATGTGCCACACACACAAACACACACAAACACGTATATATATTTATTATACAATATAATTTCTTTGTAAATAAAAATTCATCTCGATCTTTAAACTTTCATTAATTTAAATTCTCTTTTAATAAAATTTTCATATTTAATATCAAATAAATAATCTACGTACTCTCTCGTATTTAATGTCAAAATCAAAGAAGAACTTTTATATTTTCGTGTGCAATACAAGTATCGCTTTGTGTATATAAGGAGGATGAGATACTATTCTTTTTCAATTCTAATTGCACGTAAACAAATAATTTAGCATAACTAAATTATTAAATTATTTTTTATATTTAAATATTGCATTTTTAATTTTATTCATATTCAAATTATTAATTTTTTTTAGTAGAAAAATTTTAAAATAAAAACTATTCTTGAAAGCTAACAAAATTTTATTAAAGACAGAAATAATTAAAAATATTGATTTTTTTAAACATTTTTTAAAAATTGTCAATATTTTCTTATTTTTATAAAATTTCTTGTCTAGACGTTATGATTCAAAAAATTTGATGTAAAATTAACAAATACAAAAATAATCAAATTTTAAATTTTAAAAAACACATATAGAAATTAGAAAAGTATAACTCGTGACGTATTTTTTTATATAATTCAGAATGTTCATATCAATTTATGCTTAACTCAATTAATCTTTAAATTTTTAAAAGCCCAATCCATTGTACACTAGCTTGAGCCCCCGTAAAAATTAACAGCACCTAAGAAGTTCTCAAGTTTATTTTATGAATTATTGTTTCTTGAACAAACGATAAGATTTTGTAAAGAATGCCCAATTGAAAATCTCATGCTCTAAAGATATGTATGAATTCATGACGAAAGAGAGGATATGTTATTTTTTTCTTCCGGGTGAGTGTATTCATAATTCAATTAAATTCTAAAAAATCAATTTCGCTGTAAACGAGCATGAAATCTCATAAAAAATTAATAGTACTTAAGAGGATTCGAATAACTAATCAATACCCTTTCTTTTTTCTAATATAATTTTTTAATATCTCTAGTAATTTTCTCTCTGAATCTTTCCAATCATAGAATCTAAAAACATGTACGGTAAAATAAAAATAACTACCTACTATCCCTACTAAAATTAATTAGGATTGGGATAGCAAATTAAAAAAATACACAAAGACGATCATGTAATTAATAAATTTACCAGGAAATAAGTTGCGATAAATTTATCATGTAAAGAAAATTCAGATGTTTTACGAGAGAGAGAGATGCAAATGATGATGACGATTATATGAAAGATAAAATAATTCAGATTTAAAAGGAAAGTAAGAAAAGATTTAGGAGATTTATCTAAAATATTTGATTTGATTTGACATCTAAGTAAATAAATAGGAGTATACATTGTTATCTAATCTACGGGATTGCGAGTGTGTGTGTAAAGGATAATTTTGATGAAGAACAAAGAGTATGATGAAAATTTATATGGAAACTAGATTTAAGACCACTATATTTGTTTAATAGGATATCTGTGTATGAAAAAGTAGGACTTTTACAAGCAATAAATTTACAATATACTTACACACACGCATATGTATAAAGGTATTTCGATAAAACATACGATTTAAAGAATTAAATCTTAAATTGCAACGAGGGTCGAAGGAAGAACACTATCCACACGTCTCCTCTATATGATGTTTTCTTGATATCTCTATCTATAACGGAAGTGGAGACATTAGACGTCTTAGACCTTGGTAAGCTTTTTTTTTTTTGTGAAAACCTCTGCGGACATGACATCTTCATCGGCGTAATGGATGGCATAGACAGTCGAATTAAACGCAGTAATAATTTCTCACTTAGTATACTTATGACCGCAACTTAATTTAACAGAATATGTGAATGAAAAATATAAGATTTTTGCAATTAAGAAGATTACAAAATTGTAATTAATAGTTGCTCATATGACCTTAAATTTCTCGATTGGCCATGGATTAATACTCTTTATAATAAATTTCTCGATTGGCCATGATTTATGCATTTGAAAAATCTCAAAATCCAGGTGACATAATCTGGTAATAAGGCCTTTCAAAAAAAAAAATCCGGTAATAAGATTGTGGGTCCATTTGGCGTAACTAGATTATGGGATTATTGGATTGTTGGATTATTTTGGGTGCCGGAGGGAATAATCTAGCTCAAAGTGTTTGGACTAAATTATTTGTGGATATGTTGGTTATGTTGTGTTTGGAGCTAGAATTAATCCAGATTTTGTCCGTATTTAATTTAGCCCAAATGGGGCTAGATTATTTGCTCAATAATCTATACAATCTGAAAAATATAGTTACGCCAAATAGGGATGGCAATCTTGTCCGATCCAACCCGCTCCTACCCGTTCCCCACCCCGAATGGGTAGTGGATTCGGGGATTTTTTTGGGGATCGGGTAGGATTCGGGGATAAATTTTTTTAAAAAATGGGGACCGGGTAGGATTCGGGGTTAGGTGTCTCCACCCCGATCCCCGCCCCAATCCCCGCCTCCAGCCCCGCCCCTCCCCGCCCAGCCCCGCCCCTCCCCTCCCCGCCCCATGATTTCTTATCCTTTTTACGTAATAGGTTTGTAAGGAGAAAGAGAAAATAACCATGTTTTGCAATTGATGAAGGAATATAACAATCTTTAATGGACTCAATGACAATATTCTTGAGTACATTTGGTTATTTTCGTTAGGATTGAAACTTATGGAACGATGTTATGTTTATTTTAATTAGTTATTGTTGTTGTTTTTGAAATATTTTAGATTGTAAAAAATGAATGACTTTTGCTTAAAAGTTTGTATGTTTTTATTTACTCTATTTTGTTATTTTTTGTTTTGGATGAAAATGAGAATTATTTCAAATTTTAAGTAATTACTAATGTAACTTTTTAATTTTTGGATATCCAATCTCCATTTGGAGATCCCCGTTCCCCGTTCGGGGCGGGGGTGGAGGGCAAAAGTAGTCCCCGTTCGGGGATCGGGGCGGGAATGGAGATTAGATATAGGTTCGGGGATCGGGGGTGGAGACAGTAACATCCACCCTCGATCCAACCCGTTGCCATCCCTAACGCCAAATAGGGCCTGTATTCGTCATGGGTACCCGAGAGATCTCTCACACAAATACGACAGACAAAAATCATGGATCATATATACTGGAATTCAGTCATGGATATCCAGGTTTCGCTGCTTAAGGTTAGACAATAAGCAAATAGTGGCAATGTAGTCCCATTGTTCAACAAAATGATATTGCAAGCAGCAGGGGAAAGATTGGATGGTAAGAAGCAGCAATCAAATGATGGCAAATAGAACCTCCTCGTCACATGCAACAATCGGCAGTAAACAGTCTTTCTCCGTTTGGACTTACCGCCTTCAACCTTCCCTTTTGGAATTTCCATATCCAAGGTCTTAAGCCTAAGGGTGGGGCCCGGGCAAGGTTTCTTGGATCAGATGGAGAAGCAGAACAACGAATAGATAGAACCGAAGCTGAATCCATCAATAGGATAAAGCACATGAAAGAGGCGGTTGAAGAAAAAGAGTAGAAGACAACTAGAGCTTTCGCTTTTGCAGAGGTCACATAATCCAGTGATGAAATTGTATCGGTCATAGGTACCAGAGAGATTTCTTTCACGTAAATACCGCGACAGAATCATGGATCAAATATACTGGTATTCAGTCATGGATATCTAGGTTTTGCTGCTCAATGTTAGATGATAAGCAAATAATGGCGATACAGGTGAGAGACTACGTAGAACATTAAATACGTTTTTGGCCCAAATTCATTACCAGCATTTACTGGAGATAAGATATTACTTGCTAAAAGATACTTCGCACAGATACTAAATTAGATTACAGTTCTAAAGTCGCGACTGAGATCAACAAGTAAATCGGTAACATTAACATTAAGAGAATTTCTTTTGTCGTGTACCCTCGATTAATGCAGCCCTAGATACTAGACGTGAACTGCAGGTTCTATTATTAAGCGAAAGGTTATACCTCGCGGTTCTGTATTCCAGGTCATCCTACTCCACTAGTACTAATTGGTGGCATAGAGGAGGAAGCACTAAACCAGGAATCAACAACACGAAAACTTTGTAATAAATTACCCCCTTCCTTATTGGGCTCGTGGAGTTGAAAATAAGCATAGATCAGGAGATTCCTGAATAGGTCAATCTTTTAAACTGTTGCTGAATCTATAGGCAGACAAGATACAACCAAGCGAACTAAGACATCTTAGTAGCCGGAGGATTAGAAAGCAAAAGCAATTCGCCTAGTAGCGGTGAGTGAAACGGGAGCATCCTAAACCATGAAATTAGGGCTGTGGGAGAGCAATACAAGCGTCAATGTCCTCCAAGTTTCCAACTATAAGAAGCACACCAATTGCTAAAAGAGCGGCACCAAAAACAGATAGGCAATATAATGGTTCTAAAGTTGCAAATAAGGTAACTCAGTGTCCTTAATAACAACCAACTGATGCCAAATGTTCTTCAATCACCATGGTTCCGGGGTTCTTTCTCCAATGGCCTCCATATACAGTGCATCAGAAATCTTGGCACCCTTAGTAGAAAGGTTCTACTAAAGGATTGCGGGAAAAAAATTCGTATACTGGCACTTCCTGCATCAAATATCACCTAAAGTTTAACGAGGTTGCAGAGTTACTTACCTTTATATGGGTATCACCAATGTACAGTACCCAACCAGAAACGATGATCAGCCTGGGCAAGGGTAAACAGTTCCTCATTAACCGTAAGCCTGTTTAGGTGGTTTCTCTATTACTACAAGGTGCAGCCTTTATGAGGAAAAAATTAAAAAATCAGTCGGAGTATCGATGTAATCAGAATCACTATAAATTCACCCAATGGAACTTGCGTATCATTTGTCAAGGAGATGAGTTAGGACACCTAAAGTAGCATTACATTGGATATTCAGTCCACATTCTAATTCATCTTCATCGATCATTTTCAGTACTTGCTGGAGGCTAACCTGCTAGCAAGTTCTACTCAAATAAATTCATACCCATGCTGCCTTCTACTTTGGTCTTTGCCAACCATTACCCAAACAAAACCCAATTTAAAAAGTTACTCAGTAAACCTAGTTCTAGATTTGATCTTTTAATGCTCTTTGAATTATTGTCGGTTTGACCCAAAATGGGAATTTTGCTACCATCCCAAATGCAAAACGAACATTCTAAAGAATCTAAAGTCACTTAAAGTTCCTTCCTTCTTTGTCACGTTGAGCATATTCAAACATCTTTCAGCACACTACCATTTTTAGTAAGTTAAGGATCATGTAACTAAAGCATACTTAAAACCCATGAAGCTTTATTTATGGTATGACAAACAAGCAGGAAACATTTGCTCTATTTATGATCAAGACGGTGCAGAAATTATATATAGACAACCAACGAGAATGATACATTTCCATGATAAAGAAAAGTTAATACCACGAGCCGCACTTTGCAAAGGTCAACCGTAGTTAATAATCATCAATGAAGCTTTACTTATGACAAACAAGCAGGAAACAGTTGCTCTATTTATGACCAAGATGGTGCAAAAATTAGATCTACACAACCAACGAGACTGATACATTTCCATGATAAAGAAAAGCTAATACCACGAGGCGCACTTTGCAAAAGAGAGGGCATTGCAAAAGTCAACCATAGCTAATAATCAATGAGGCTTTAGTTATCATACGACAAACAAGAAGGAAACATTTGCTCCATTTATGACCAAGACGGCGTAGAAATTAGATCTAGACAACCAACGAGAACGATACATTTCCATGATAAAGAAAAGCTAATACCACGAGACGCACTTTGCAAAAGAGAGGGCATTGCAAAAGTCAAACGTAGTTAATAATTAATGAAGCTTTACTTATCGTACGACAACCAAGAAGGAAACATTTGCTCTATTTATGACCAAGAAAGTGTAGAAACTAGATCTAGAGAAGTAACAAGAATGATCTGTTTCCCTGATAAAGAAAAGCTAACACCACAAGGCGCACTCTGTAAAAGAGAGGGCATTGCAAAAGTCAACCGTAGTTAATAATCAACGAAGCTTTACTTATCGTACGACAAACAAGCAGTAAGCATTTGCTCTTTTTATGACCAATACGGTGTAGAAATTAGATCTAGACAACCAACGAAACGATACATTTCCATGATAAAGAAAAGCTAATACCATGAGGCGCACTTTGCAAAAGAGAGGGCATTGCAAAAGTCAATCTTAGTTAATAATCAACAAGGTGAATTTTGGAGAACATAGCACTAATTAGACCTTGCTTTCATTCAAAATCAATGTAATTTCACGACTAACACGTAGTCACACAAAGGGGATAAGAAAAAACGAGTAATACAGCAACGAGACGTACCATAAGTTACAAATAGTACCCAAATACAAAAGAACATGCATACCACTTAAAAAGTAAGCAAAGAATCGTGATACTGTAAAGGAACCTCCATCTTGATTTAGAACTACCACCTCCATTTGCCCTCAAGAAGACGATACTTTAACAGCTTTAAATGCAGGGTGAAGCAAACCAAGATCATCCTTAACTTCAAGAGGGTTACTTGTCTCATTTCTAGTTCTCTTCACCCTCCTGCTCGCGAGCGTCTTATGCGTAAACCCATACATTTGCAGAATCTGATTGTCCCCAAAGTTGAAAGCGCGATCCATCTGCTTCAAGCACCTCTCCACTGGATAATCACCAAACTTCCCACACGGCTTGCACCCGACAAAGTGAGTAACAAGTGGCCACCTATGATCCCCAAGACCGGGATGGTAATTCTCGATCATCTCTTCGTACCTATCGACCAAAATACCCCAGTAACCGTGCAAATAGTATGCACTCTCGAGATACACCTTATCACCCCACATATCCTTCTGTGTCGCAAGTATATATACCATAGCAGACTGGTCATCAGCTTCGAAAACAGGTCTATCTTTAAGTTCCCTAGTGAGCACCTTTCCGGCCTCCTCCCTAATTGTCCCTTTCGGACCCATCGGAGCCCAAACATCAAGAATGTCCAAAGACCACTGACAATTCCTCAATAAGAAACTACCCGTGTTCAGCCCAATCCAATTCTTCTGATTGTAAACCATCTCATTCCACCCGTGCAATACGAAATTGTGATCCTTGTACCTCTCCCATGGGACCTCAAACGCCATATCTGTAAACATAGCATCACTGTCCATCCACCATAGGAACTCGATTTCCGGGTGAGAAAGCAAAAGCTTCCGAATCAACGGAAGTTTAGCCCAAAACCCAGCCATTTCAGCATCAAGCAAAGCGAAATTGTAGAATATTTCAACCCCATGTAGCCTACAGTAATCAATCTTGTTCTTAATTGATTTCAAAAGGTAATGATCGCCAACAGGGTTTTCACACGGTTTGGGGGAAGACCCAGTAACTAACAAAACCCTAGGCTTGTTGGGTTTGAGAAAATTAGGGAAATTAGGGTTTTGTTTTAGCCATTCAGCTCGTTGCTCGTCCCAGTCAGAGATCTTGGGTCCTAAGCTATAAGGTGTGTTCGGATCGCGTTTTTCGTCCTCACCTTCGTCTACCAAAATCTTGGTGATGTCGAACGAGACGTAGCTGTTGTCCCCTGCTTCGGCGGTTGTTGTGTCGGCTGCGGCGGTGGTGGTGGTGGTTTCAGCTTCCTCAAGGACGCGGCGAGGTTCAGCGCGGCGGCTAGAGTAGAAATGCTCCCGGATCTCGTTCAGGTCCTGCTGTGGGGTCCCAAATTTCCCAGCGCCGAGGTTCCCGCGGATGACGATTACCGTCAGCACCAGGCAGAGAAGCGTCAACTTCCCGTGACGAAGGATTCGCTTGATTTTCCACAGCCGACGAGATCCAAAGCACCGGTCCAGCATTTTCGGGTCGGAAGATCAACGAATCCCGAGCTGAATCGGTAATATTGAGCTCGCAAATGGTAAGCAAATCGAAATGGAAAAGGAAAGTGGGAAATCGACACAGAATCGCGAATAGGACTAGAGTTTGGGGTCGATTTCCAAATTGGGATTGCAACGATCTAGCATTTACAGCGTAAAACCATAACTATAGCTGAATCGGAGATACCGTGGGAATTTGCAATGGAACGAGCACAGCTTGAAGATGATGGGGATTGAACTATGATTTGGATTTGAATGCGAGATTGGGATTCGGAAACGTGAGAAAGTCTATGATTTGTTTAAGGAATCTCTCTCTTGTGGGTAGTTCTCTCTCATCAGCGTCGGTGGAGAGAGAGAGGGGGAGAGAGACTGGAGGTAGATTCAGGGATACATGGTGAGAAACAGAGGAGAGAGAAAGGGAGAGTGAGAGTGGGTTTGTTCCGACACGAAATTTTATTTCCTTATTTTTTCCAATTCTTTGCGCGTAATTTGATGTAAGGTTTCGGAGTATTATTCGATGCGCTACGGTGTAGGTTTCGCACTGGGTTCCAGTACAATAATATGTTTTAATTTTAAATATATAGAAAATTCAAAGAAAATTTAAACTTAAATTATTTTTTAAAAAAAACAGTAGATTTATTTAATGTGCAGTTATTGAATAGTTTTTTAATATATTTATCTTTTTCTTTTGACAAAAAATAAAAAATAATATAAATATAAACTGTAATTAAAAATAATTCAAATAACGATGTTAAAAACACTAAATTTCTCAAGAATTATTTTTTTTCAACTTTTTTTGTCTTAAATGAATTTTTGTTATAATTTTATACTATTTGAATTCTTTCCATCGAGGAAAATTATTAATTTAATAAAGTTAAGGCAAACTTCATAAAAATTAAAAATATAAAAATATAGTGACATTAATGTTCAATGATTTAAATCAAAACGGATAATGTGAATATAAAAGTTATTCTTCAACTTAGTGACAATTTATGAGGAGCTTTTGATCATCTAATCAAACAGCCAAACCCAATGTAAAAAAAAAACATATTTAAGAAAGTTTAAAAAAATATAAATTATAAAAAAATAAATTTTATTTTATTTTAATTTAATTCGTCTGGTCCGTTATTTAGTACCAAAAAAATGAAACATAATCAATTTTTTCCAATGCCAAACAAAATCGGATTGGACATGTCTAACTAAATATCGGACTAAATCGTTAATTTGATTGGGTTTTTTAGCTTGATTCAACTTATCGGATTCATTTACACACCTAAATTTCATTCATTTGTTAAGAAATTGATATCAAAAATTTATTTTTTAAAAAAATAGTTTGGCAAAGTGAAATAAAGAAAAAAAATTATTTGCAAAAAAAATAAAATTCAATAATTTAATTATGTAATAAAATAGAGTAAAAATAAAATATCCACAAAATCTTCTATTTTTAACCCAGCATATTTTAAGAAAAACTAATACTAATGGAAGAATTAGAAACTGAATTTCATAATTTTTCTATTAACTAAACATATAAAATATACAATAAATAAATAATATTCCCATTTTGTTTTTTCACAAGCCTATACACAGTAAAATTCTGAATAACATATTAGTTTGAGTATCAATTTTTCTATTAGTATGGTACGTATTAGTGCCGGTCATATACAGAATAGCGTATCGAATTTATCGTAACTATCAATATATATAAATCAGAGATCAAGAGTTCAGAAAAATTAATTTTTTTAGAACAACTATCAAACATATATATATATATATATATATCCGTCGATATTAGCTGGTACGACCAATATTTACAATAGTATGGTAATAGAGATATTTTGTACTATTTTTTGTGTCAAAACGGTACGTACCGTTCGGTACGATACGGTATTAATAGTCATGATACACAGTCTATATGCACAGATGTATATGGAATCGTTTGATGTTCGTTGAGCTATTCTAAATAAGATGGACACATGTACATAAAATAATTTCGAACACATCTATATCTGAATATATACGAGTATGCTCTTAGATTTTTTTATTTTTATTACCTTTCCCACCAATGGGAGAAGGCCCTAATGTCAATTAGGCTAGTGGTATATGTCCGAACATGGAGTAACGCGCAACCCGGATCCAGCGTTGCCGTAGGCGTAGGCGTTTTTCGCTCCGACTGAGTAATTGATTGATGACATCACACTTAAAGGGAGTTTGACTGCCCAAAAGCCAACCACAGGTGGCAAGACAGCAAATTATTAGTTGTTAATTGTCATTCAAAAATGCTAAAGACACACCACTTTTGCACATCGCTTTCACACATCACTCAAAATTATGTAGTTTTGTGTTGAAAAAAAACCATATTTGTTTTTGACCCATATCGCTGAAAACATATTTGGATATTCCTTAACATAAAACGACGTAGTTTTAAGTGATGTGTAAAAGTGATGTGTTAAAATGATGTGTATGTAGCACTCTTTGATTGTCATTACACAATGTGAAAATCACGAAACATTATTATTGGGTGATATTCGAACACTGTCACCTAACCTCGTCGACCTCTCGCCATCACAAATTCATGTAGGACCCGATACTAAATGTATAAATTTCATTTAAATTTGTGATGAAAAAAAGTCATTTATAAGTATCTCAACTAATCTTTAAATGACCAATCTCATCATCTCTATGTGAAAATCTCAATTAAAAATCAATTCTGTATAGACTGACCACAAAGTCTAGAGTTTAGCATTTAAGACTAAACTCTATACTACGGTCAACCTCTTGCCGCCACAAATTCACATAAGACTTAATACTAAGGGGTTGTTTATTAGAGGTCACAAGATAGGGATAAAATTACCACCCTATATATGACAATATGAATTGTCATATTCATTATTTGTTTAGGTCTTTGGATCTCGAATATTGATATTCGAAGTCTAAACTTTATTGGCTTGGAGAGAGATAAAATTATCTCACTCCTGTATCTATCTATATTTTATCCTTTTTTCATATCCTTTTTTTTATTTACGCAAATAACATTATTAATCTATACTAATAGAAATGGACTGTTCATTTTGGTGTGAACCTAAAAATAAAGCTCTGTCACAAAAATATTTCCCTTTAAAGTTTTTACTATAAAAACAAATTACACTAGCTTTAGTAAAATAATATTATTTGTATAATTATCCATAATTTCCTTACCACTTCTTTTCATTTCTCTCTCTTTCTCCGATGACAGTAAATTTACACACGCATCACCAGTGGCGGACCCAGAATTAAAATTTGGGGGTGGCGACAAATTAAGTCGTCACTCCTTAGTATTCATTCATTATTACCATTTCTCTTAATTCCTTCTTATTGTGTAGATTTATTAATTAACTTACATAATAAAAAATTATTTGATGGTTCACGGACATCGCAACGAAATGCACATATATTTTTTTCACCACATATGGTATGAGTATAAATTTTATATAAATATGTGATAAAAAAGGGGACTAGAAACACTCGAGGTAGTGTTTCGGAAGCACTGAATGAAGTTTCCTAAACAAAAAACATTTTCACATTAAAAAATAATCATTTTTTTTCCCAAAATGGGGGTGGCACGGTACTGGCACTAGCCACCTCCCCCCTCCACTATGGTCCGCCCCTGCGCATCACGTGTTTCTTCGTCGCTAGTTATAAGAATATCATTATTAGTTATAAAAATACATTCACATATTTGTACCTATGTATATATATATATATATATATATATATATATATATATATATATCCTTTTTCAATAAAATATTCGAGCAAAACTATTTACATGTAGTTATCAATCAATAATAAATCTCCAGATGTTGAGGTATTGATAGCAACCTCTCAACTCAAGAAGATTCCAGCCGACACAAAATATTAGCAATAATTTAGGTGAAAATTATAACATTTTTATATTCAAATGGGACATTATATTATAGATAATATTAGTTCTAGTTATGCTGTCAAACTTTAAAAAACAATGCACTCTATAATACTAAACTCATACTGCTCCTTTTCTTTGGAGTCCCATCTAGAGAGTATTTTTATTATATTTTCTAAACAATTAATAAACTTACTTCATATCTGATATATTTTTTAGAAAATTTCGGGTCAGGTTCAATTGTATGGTAATTATTAAATTTTTATTTTTTATTTTGTATTTAATTTTTTTGTAATATTTTGTTTTGTATTAATTTTTTTTATTATTTGTTGGTTAGTCTCGACAAGAAATTTCAGAAATGTATAAAATTATCTGAAAATTAAAGAAATTTAGAAGGGACGAAAAATAAGTCAAAATATTTTTCTTCTTTAGTGAAACTTTGTTGGCTGTAGGATATTATTTTTTATTTTTTATTTTTTTTGTTGAGACAAACTAATAAATCTAAAAAAAATTGATTAAAAAATAAAAATACAATAAAATTTCAAATAAAGACAAATTTAATTTAGATAATTTAGGCCTATAGAGCCTAAATATGCATAGTATTTATTTCTAGTCAAATTGTTTATTTTGTTTGGCTCGTTGAGTTTTTATAAAGGTAATCAGTCCATAGCATCGGGATATTTTGGACTTAGGTCAACACTTCTTTAATATCTCGACGCACCCTTGGCTTGTCTGTTGAAAAAATAGATTTTAATCATTTTTTTTATACTTTGTCCCAAAAATTAAAAGATACTTTAAGACTACTTAAAGTGGGTCTTAGTGAGTTTTTTTACTCCTAAGTAAGGAGTTAAAATTTTGGAAAGAATTGATAAAGTTCATTGAGGGGTGAATGAAAATTTGTTTTTCAAAGTATACATCATGTGGAGTATGCAGGAAGGTGATAGATTGTCCAATCTCACATCGAAAAAACACAATTTATGTTTTGCGTATATAAGTCTCAAATTTACCTAAGAGTTTGGACCCTTTGGGAATACCAAGTTTTTCGAAAGATGGAAGACCTAGATAAAATTACCATAAACACAAATATGCGAGCTGTTGTTGCCTGACCAGATCGGTCTGCGGCCCGTGGGCATGACTTAGTCCTTTGGCCCTTATAGGTTATCTTTTTGATAGCCCAAGAGTTTGGGTTTGTTTGCTTGAGCTTGAATCCGATTTTATTTGGGCTGGGCTGGAGCCAACACATGGTGATATATGTGTGGATATTAAACGATAGAATATCTTGCAATCAATTTCGTAATTGATTTGGAGAATTAAAACTCCAAATTTTATTCTGATTTTAAATTTATAAATTTATTTTCATAATTGAAATCACAAAATTTATTCTAGGAATTAAAATCAGATTTGATTTCTGTGTTTATTACGTAATTAATTTTGGCTCCCCCTTGATCGATAAGTTGGGTAATTCTCTTTCAAATTTTGAAACAACAAAAATCAGAGCAATTCTTCTACTTGTCAAGTGTTCTTGTGTTCTTCGAGTGTTCTTGGTGCTTTTCGGTGAAGAGAATACGAACACAACCAGTTCGCTAGTTGGATTTCAGGAAGTGCTATTGATGTCTAAATTTAACCGTTGTATACTGGGAAACGAATACCAACTAGATCCTCAAGCATTTCGATGAGGCAGCGCAATTTGTCTTCAGGACACCGTGAGAATCGCGAGTTTTAATTTGCTTAGAAATCTGTTATTTTTATTTCTTTGTTCATTTTTTTGTGTACTGTTTTATTTTTTCACAAATTAAAGAAATTTTCATAATTGTTTTTCCTACGCTATCTTGATTAGACCGAAAACCCATCTAAAGTAGAACTTACAGTAACTTCCACCGAATAAAAACAAATATTGCACTTGCAAAAAATCACACAGATTGAACACCGGCATAGACATGAATGAGAAATGTTTGTATTGAGAAAATTTAACAATAATAAGATTTTAAAACTAAACTTCATGATAGATCTGTCTCGTTAATGTCTGTGTCAATTTTCAATCAATACGATTTTGAAAAGGTACAATAAACTCGAGAGCTGAATAAAATGAAATGTTTGAATAATTTTTTTGAACCCTAAATAAGACCCGCAATGAGAGCACAACGGGACTTGTTGTCTTTTGAGACACAACAGGATCTTCGGTCTATTTTTTAACTGAGTAACAATTTTTTATAACAAATATATTTTTTTAGTGCCTATTCCAACAAAAATGGGTTCTTGCTTAGAAAAATACATACAAGTATGGAACCATGAAAATATACAAAAATATAACTTTCTTTTCGGGCATAGGAAATGCTCAAAACAACAGCTAAACATTATCTGAGGGTTTATTTCATGACATAACCCTTGCTTATTTTGTTTACTTTTTAATTAATATTCAAGAAGCAAAATAAATAAAAAAATTCGAAACAAAATAAACAAACAAGTAAAATGAGCAATAAAAAATGGGATATTAAACGAGCTATGAAATCTATCGTATACTATTTGCCCTTCTTCTTGAGTGCTCAATTGGTTAACATTTATAATGGCCGGAAACAGCTTCTATAGGTGGTTTTGTCATGGATCGGTTGACTCATGGGCAAGAAGAAGAAGAAGAAGATTTTAAGAATTCTTCCCGACCCCCCAAGGGCCTTTTGTCTAGGTTGGGCAGTGGACTTGGAAGGCTCACACTGGCTAGAAAATGAGGTTTTGTCAACACCCGGCTTGAACACCCTTTCTACCCATTCACGAAGTTTTACTCATTGTTGGAAAGGCAAACTCACAACATCCAAGCTTTTGTCTGTCAACTTACCTCTATGATTCTTTTCTCATCCACCTCTATGATTTCCCTATCACATATTCGTTCAACAAGCTAGAGTTTTTGGTGGGTTAGTTTTCTGAAGACGAATGATTGTCGGTTAATGCAGTATGAGATTTCCTTCTCTTTCTCGTTATCGGTCATTCGACTAAACTACCATAAAAGACGATTACCCGAACTAATAGTAGAGACAATAACACTTTCCAGCCAAGCATTAGCATAACCAACTGACGGGGGTAAAATGTAATTGAGAAAATACCTTTTACTCCCCAGGCTTATTCCAGAATTCGGCCGAGACCGAATAACATTTCCAGAGGCACGTGCCGATCACGTGTGGTAGTGGCCGACACGAGAAGTGCCGATCACGCCCATATTTGGGTAACAGAATCAAGTACGGAGGATGCCGACCTGAGAAAGGCGGACTCAAGTATTGCCGACCTGAGAAAGGCGGTCAGGATTACGGGCAGCCCGAGAAAGCGACTGATAACCGTATTTCCGAAAAGGAAACAGAATCATGGATGGGGTGGGATCCTGTCGGGATCTGGTCGGATTCAGTTACAGATGTGACTCCCACGTCCCATCAGAGGACACTCCGCCAGAGTGGAGCCCTAAGAGAATTGGGGCATGACTGGAGGCCCAAAGAGAATGGGGGCCCAAGAAAGTCCAGATGGAGTTAGGGCACCAGGGAAATCTATAAATACACCCTCAGATGACGAATTTGAGGTACGCCAAAATACCCCAGAGATTTCATTTGCTGATAGAGAATATCAGCTTACAGTTTACTTTTTCCCTGTGAGATTGTGCCTGACTTAATCATCGGAGTGTTCTCCTGCCACAGCGGCAGAGGACTCTTTGACAGATTATTCTTTTGCAGATCACAGGTATACATACTGAGAGAAGCACCATTTCGGCTGGATAGTGAATCCCTAGCTTTCCGTCCCGATTTTCTAAATCAACCCACTTACAATTGGCGCCGTCTGTGGGAAAGTTAAAGATTCATGGCTGAGATGTCAAGAAAAGACCAGGGGAAGGAACGTGATGTGAAGGGGAGATCAAGGTCCCCCCCTCCAGTTCCACACAAATCAAAGGGCCCTAGAAGGGAGATTCCGAGGGTCCCTCCACCAAAAATAGTAGGGGAGCAACCTGGAGAACAAGTGTTGCTTCCCACCATCCCGCTATCTGCCAATACGTCGGGAGCTCCTGCGCTACCCACGCCGTTGCATCTGGAGCAACGCCCAGATCGTCCGCGAGAAGCGGAACGGTCAAAAAACAGGGACAGATCCCAGACTCAATCCCGGAATGAGGGAGGGAGAGAATCCCGAACTCATGAACGGTCTCGCCGAGACGAAGAACATGATAATGCCGATCGGATCCGAAGGAGGGATCAAGAAGTAGAAGACATGCGCCGCTACATACGACGCATGGAGAGAGAAAACCAAACTCTCCGTAAACACAGAGATTCAGTCCGCCAGTCGGTATCTAGATACGACGAGCGCTCTGAGACTGGGCCGTCTCGGCAGGACAGTCGACATGAAGCTAGCAAAAGGCCTCGAGGAGGAGAAAGGCAAATGAGGGCTGCATCGCACAGAGGCGGACCGCCTCAGGAGCGGCCGCTTCCCGATATGAGGGAATGGCTGAATCAGCGGGCAGAATCAGCCCCAGACGCCCAGCAGAAGCTTCCAAACCAGCCTCTGCCGCCATTGGTTCCACCGACCGACATGAGAGCTTGGCTAAATCAGCAGCTGGGACTCAACCGTCCAGAGGACGACGCAAACCACAAGGAACTACAGCAGCTGGCAGTATCGCCACTGTCAGTTCAGATAGAAACGGAGGACTTACCCAGAAAGTTTGCCCCTCCGAAATTCACAATTTATAATGGACGAACGGATCCGATGACTCACATCAAAGGATTCGTGAACTCCATGATGATCTACGTGGGCCAAGACAGCCTCTACTGCAAGGTGTTTTCACTGAGTTTGGGAGAGATAGCCCTAAATTGGTTTCAGGCTCTGCCGCCGAGATCAATTACAAGCTGGAGGCAACTGGCGGATCAGTTCCTCAAAAGATTTGTGGCTAACCGAGCACAGAAAAAGTACGTGAACACGCTTCTGGCCTTGAGAAAAGGACCAGAAGAGGATCTCAGGCAATACGCCAGCAAGTACTGGGCCACCTACAATGAGATCGGGGACTGCACAGAGGCCTATGCCGTGGAATCCTTCAGGTTGGGACTATCTTACCGAGATCGGCTCAGGGAGTCTCTCACTATTGATCCCCCAAGCACTATTGCCGACTTGATGAGCAGAGTTGAGAAGTATGCCAAGTTTGAAGATGAGATCCACCGAGACAAAGATCGGCCAGCAGCAAAGACGCATCGGAATGCGGTAATGGTGCCCGAGGCCAAGAGGCCCCGAGTTGAGGTAGCCGAAGTATCACAAACACCAAGGGGGCGAAAACCTCCTGGGGCTCAGGCGTATAAAGCTATACGCACGGTTTTCAACACCCCGATCTACCGGATGATTTATCCCTTGAAGAACGAGCCTTTCTGGAAGTGGCCAGCTGGGTCGGGAGAGATGGTGAAGCGTGACCCGAGCATAGATTGGTGCAGCTATCACCGAAGAAACGGCCATACGACAGAAAGATGCAAGGCGCTTAAACAGTTCCTAGAGGAACTAGTTGAAGCCGGGCATCTCCGACGTTTTGTGGCCGAACAAAGGCAACAAGTGGTTCAGCCGGAGCCGATGGAAGTCGAATCCTCTGAGGAAGAGGTGATGGTAACTGGGACCGTGCACGTCATACACGCTGCAACCCCAGTTCTGGATGAGAGGGAAGTTCGGCTCCAACGCCGCCGAGACGGGCACGAACATCATATACAACATCTCGGGCAGAAGAGGAAAGAGCCCGAGACACAGAAAGAAACAGTCATTTCCTTTTCGGAAAAGGATTTGGAAGGGGTAACACATCCCCATAACGACGCGTTGGTAATCACGCTGCTCCTTGGCACCTTCAACACGGAGAGAATCCTGGTTGACCAAGGCAGCTCAACGGAGATCCTGTACTACGACGCCTTCAAGAAACTCCAGCTGGACAAGGCAGATTTGAAGAAGGCCGACATACCGCTCATCGGTTTCAGTGCCGATGCTGTCTGGCCCTTGGGATCCATTACTATCCCTGTCCGAGCAGGAAAAGTAACATTGGATATGGATTTCCTGGTGGTGGACGTACCGTCTGCTTACAACGCCATCGTGGGGAGAACTTGGCTCCACAGGTTGGGGGCAATTCCTTCCACCTACCATCAGATGCTAAAGTTCCCGGGGAAGAAGGGGATTGAATGTGTTCGGGGAAATCAGACAACGGCGAGAAGCTGCTATGTCACATCCATCAAGCACAAACCTAAGGCCGAACATGTGAAGTCCATCGAAGTCCCAGATCGGCCAACGATAGAGGATATCGGGCGCAACCCGGCCGATCGCGTTGTGGAAGAACTGAAGCAGGTACCGGCTCACGAGACAGATCTAGAGCGGTATTTTTTGATCGGGGCAGAACTATCAGGGCGGGATGAGGAGGCCCTGGTCGCATTTCTCAAGGAGCATATAGATGTGTTCGCTTGGACGCCACAGGAGATGCCTGGGGTGAGCCCGGACATCATATGCCATCATCTGAACGTGGATCCTGCCCACAAACCGGTGATGCAAAAAAGAAGAAGACCGGCAATCCAACATGTGGATGTCGTAACAGAGGAAGTAGATCGGCTGCTGGAGGCCGACGCGTTATCCAACACCGTGGTGGTCAAGAAAAAGAATGGCAAGTGGAGGGTTTGCGTGGATTTCACAGCCTCAACAAAGCCTGCCCCAAAGACAGTTTTCCACTGCCCAAGATAGATCAGCTGGTGGATGCCACAGCGGGGTATCGGCGAATGAGTTTCCTGGATGCATATCGGGGATATCACCAGATAGCTATGCACGCGCCGGACCAAGAGAAAACGTCCTTCATCACTCCCCGCGGACTCTTCTGCTATAAAGTGATGCCATTCGGCTTAAGAAATGCAGGGGCGACTTATCAGCGTTTGGCAACCCTCATGTTCAAGGAGTTGCTCGGGAAGAGCATGGAGGTCTACATCGATGACATGGTGATCAAAACCGAGGAGGCGGAGTCCCACATAAGCGACCTCGGCAAAACTTTCCAGGTATTGAGAAAATACCAGCTCAAGCTCAACGCATCGAAATGCGCCTTCGGGGTCAGCTCGGGGAAGTTTTTGGGGCATCTGGTTACACGGAGGGGGATAGAAGCTAATCCCGATCAGATTGTCGCCTTGCAAAATTTACAGAGTCCCCGAACTGTGAAAGAAGTTCAAAGACTAACCGGGATGGTGGCAGCCCTCAACAGGTTCATCAGCCGATCTTCCGATCGATGTCGGCCATTCTTCCAGCTGTTGAGAAAACAGTCCAAGTATGCATGGGGGGAAGAATGCGAGAAGGCTTTTCAGGAAATGAAGAATTACTTGGCGAACCCCCCGCTAATCATAACTCCCGAGAAGGGAGATGTGTTGACACTTTATCTGGCCGTATCCGAGCATGCGGTCAGTGCGGTTCTATTAAAAAACAAAGATGGTGAGCAGACGCCGGTCTATTATGTGAGCAAGACGCTCCTGGATTCGGAGACAAGATATCTCCCCTTGGAGAAACTGATCCTATCCCTTGTGGTGGCGTCTAGAAAGTTGCAGCACTATTTCCTGGCCCATACGATAGAAGTGCCGACCAAACATCCCATCAGCACTGTCTTGAGAAGAGCGGAACTGTCGGGAAGGGTGGCAACTTGGTCCGTGGAGCTCGGGGAATATGACATCAATTTCCTCCCAAGGACAGCAATAAAAGGACAGGTCCTGGCAGATTTTGTTGCGGAATTCTCCCACGAACCAGAGGAAATCGTCGCTTCAATCTCAGAGGAGGAAATGCCCGAACAGGGGGAAATAGTTCCCGATCATACGCCTTACTGGAGGTTGTATGTTGACGGGTCATCGTGTTCAAGGGGATCTGGGGTCGGCATCGTGATAGAAGAACCAGATGGGTGTTATTTTGAGCAGTCCTTCCGATTGAATTTTAGCGCCTCCAACAATGTCGCCGAGTATGAGGCATTGATACTCGGACTCAAATGCGCACACAATCTGGGGGCAGAGCATGTGGAAGTCTTCTGTGATTCACAACTGGTTCTCAACCAGCTCAGTGGAGCGTATGCCACCCGAGATGAGAGGATGGCCGACTATGCAGAGAGGGCTAAAGCGGAGTTATCAAAGTTCAAGAAAACGGTGATGACGCACATCAGCTCAAGACAGAACGACCACGCAGACGCCTTGGCATGTTTGGCTTCGGCGATACCCAGAGACAAATTCAGGACCATATACGTGGATTCCATCGAGTACCCGAGCATCGACGTTCCCATTGCCGAGAAGGCTTTGGAAATCGACCTCGGCCCAAGTTGGATGGATCCCATCGTCTCCTACCTCACTGGGGGAACCGTCCCCGAAGACAAAAAAGAAGCCCACAAGCTGCGTATCAAGGCAACACGTTTCTGGCTATCACCGAAGCAAGAACTCTATCGTAAGTCTTACACTGGTCCCTATTTAAAATGCGTACACCCCACTTTGGTTCAGAAATTCTTGTACGAGATTCATGAAGGGGTATGTGGAAGTCACGCTGGGGGCAGATCCATAGCCCATCGTGCTATATCACAGGGATATTGGTGGCCGTAAATGCAAGAGGACGCAAAGAAATACGTCCAAGTGTGCGAAAAATGCCAGAAGTTTGCCCCGATCTCACATCAACCTGCAGCCGATCTGGCACCGCTCACTAGTCCATGGCCCTTTGCTCAATGGGGAATGGATATCGTCGGCCCGCTACCCAAGGCAACGGGGGAGAGGAAGTATCTGTTGGTTGCCACAGATTACTTTACCAAGTGGATAGAGGCAGAACCACTGGCAAAAATCACCGAGAAGAATGTCGAGCGATTTGTCTGGCAGAACATAATCACCAGGTTCGGCATCCCCTACGCCATCGTCTCAGACAACGGAACCCAGTCCAGGACAAGTTCAAAGCTTTCTGCTCACAATATCAGATCAAAAACTATTACGCCTCAGTGGCGTACCCACAATGCAATGGGCAGGCCGAAGCTTCTAACAAGACGATATTGGGAGGAATGAAAAAATGACTAGAGAAAGCCAAGGGAAAGTGGGTGGAAGAATTGCCACTCGTTTTATGGGCATACAGGACCACTCCTCGCCGATCTACAGGTGTTACTCCATATTCACTTGCTTATGGCACAGAGGCTGTCATTCCTCTTGAAGTCGGCATCCCGACTCTCCGAACAGAAGTAATGGAGCAAGGTGGCAATGATCAAGCATTGGCAATAGAGCTCGATTTTGCCGAAGAAAAACGAGATAGGGCCATGATCAGACTTGCCGCCTATCAATCAACTCTGTCAAGAACATACAACAAGAAAGTCCATCAGAGGGAATTCAATCTCGGCGACCTAGTCCTTCGTAAGGTCATGGGAAACACAAAAGATCCAACTGATGGCAAGCTCGGGGCCAATTGGGAGGGTCCATACAGGGTTATTGGCCGACTCGGGAAGGGTGCCTACAAATTGCAGGATCTAGGGGATAAAGAAATACCAAGGACTTGGAATGTCTCCAACCTTAAGAAGTTTTATCAGTAATTTCTTTATTTCAACACTTGTATTTATTTTCTCAGTGAATGAAAGTTCTAGTTTCAATGCTCGAATCAGATATTCAGCGAATTTAGTTTTGTGTTATCCTAGATACTGATGTTCAACACTTGAGAAAAGTTTGAACTTTTGGACATACTTGAGAAAAGTATGTGTTCAGCCGAACAGACTTGAGAAAAGTTTGATCGGCCCCGCGCTCGAGAAAAGTATGAGTATCCAGCATTTTTGAGAAAAATATGTTTGGGCCTAAGTACAGGATAAGGAGCCGAACATGCTTGAGAAAGGTTTGCTCGGCTCAATACCTAAGGAAAATTCAATACTTGAGGAGAGTTCTGAATTACCAAACATACTTGAGAAAAGTTCATGTTTTAAGAGAAGAGTTCGGGTTTGTATTAAGACTAGAGATGCCGAAAAGAAGTTCAAATTTCATTCACTCATGTGGATTACAAGAGGAGAATACAAGAGTGGACATAAAAAGACTTAAAGAAAATGTGGAAATCCTTCAGACGATCTCCACTTGGTCATCTTGAGCTCGGCCCTCTTCAGCAGCAGGGTACCCCCCGACAACATCGACTTCATAGTCCTCGACGGTAAGGTCGGCTCCATTGGTCTCGGTATCGGGGAGAGGCTCTTCTTCGTCAGGAAGATCAGAGGAGTGGGGAATCTCCTTGAAAAGGGGCGAGTCGACAGCCACGTTGCAAGCCCTCAGCGCGGCTTTCCATCCCAACGCCAGGAAGTCCTCCTGCAGCTCGGGGATCTGATTATTGAGGATGTCCTCAGCAGCTTCTTTCATCCCGAGCTTACGGGCCTTCTTTGCCTCCTCGGCCAGTTCTTCGGCATGCTTTGCCATGAGATCGGTGGCCCTCTTCTTTTCCTCTGCCATCTCTTCGGCATACTTAGCCTTCACAGCCGTCAGTTCGGCCATAAGATCGGCAGTCTTCTTCCTCTCCTCAGACAGGAAATACTCCGAGGATTTTGCCTGCTTGGCCATCTCTCGGGCCTCCTTCTTAAGATTGTCGGCCTGATCCTGAGCAGTGGAGAACTTCAGTTTGAACTCCCTCACTTCGGCCTCAGCCTTGTCAAGTTTTTCTGCCCGATCCTGAGCCTTCTTAATACTCAGCATGGACTTCTGAATCGCCTGCAGCATCAACATTAGAGTTATAACCAACACAGAAGAGTTGCAAACTTTATTACCGAGATAAGAGACTTACGAAAATATTGTGCGCGATTGTCAACCGGAGCATGGCATGATCTTCCTCATCGGCGTAGGGCTCGATGTCCTTCGGCAGCATCATAGCTTCGGCCAGAGCCATAGTAGTTCCCAGATCTCGAACCGTGTCGGCAGCCGTGACCGGGGTCGAGCCATTTATCAGCAAAGGAGGAGGCCAGTTCCCGGTCTTCTCGGCAACTTTGGATTTGCCCTTCTCCTCGGAAGGACTAGCCTGGTGCGCCTTCACCAGTTTTCGTCTCTTCCGGTCGGCATTGGCAGTATCAGCGTCGGGAAGAGGGAGACTCGGTAGTTTCTCACCCTCGCCTGGCTTCCTCTTAGCCAGGACGATCCCAGAAGGTTTCTTCGCCTGCGGGGGAATCGGCACCTTCTTTGCCTCGGTGGGAGTCGGCACGACCCCAGAAATTTTCTTTTCCGACCCGGCAGCAGTTTTCCTCAGCCTTATCATGTCCTTCAGGCTCGGCATGTCGGGATTTGCAGACATGACTTCGGCTTCTGTATCCTTCTCTTCCTCGGCTCCCAAAGTAATACGGAGTGGAGACCGCGTTCTTTCAGAAGAAGAAGAGGATGAGGATGAGGATGAGGATGAGGATGAGGATGAGGATGAGGATGAGGATGAAGAGCTGGACGGTTCAGCCACAGCAGCAACCGTGACTCGGCTGGGTTCCCGGAGATACGGCAAGGGAACTCCTTCGGGGACAGCAACCAAAGACGTCTCTGCCACCACCTCGGCAACGTACTTCTTCTCCTTGATATAACCCTTGTAAGACGGGTTATATCGAAGCAGTACTTCGGCGGATCTCGGTTCGGCTTGGCCTTCAACGCCTTTGTACTGAAGAACTTTTTTCAGATCTTCTGGATGTGTAGCCTGCGAAGTCCGACCGCGATTGGCGTTTGAAGCTGCAAAGGAATAAACAGACAGTCAGAAGCTATAGATCGGCAATATTGAAGAAATAAAAAACAAAGGAGAATGGGTGACTAACGGGGTTTCCCGAATCTGCGGGGAACAGGGAGCCTCTTGTGCTCGGGCTCGTCGGCAGAAAATTCCCAGTTTCCCGAGACGATCAGGAAGTCGTCGTCGTTCCCCCTATTCGAGTCAGGGAGGTTCGTCACTATCTTCTCTCGGCCTCTACGGGACTTCAGATACCATCTCTCATCTTTTTTATAGACCATATCGTAGTTATAATTTATGTCCCAGAGGTCTAAGTTGGTTTGGCACAGTTCGTTCAAACGAACTATGCCCATGACTATACGATATGAGTTTATGGATATCTGCATAGGGTTCAGCCGATACCAGGACAGAACCCTACGCAGTAAAGGGTGGAGGGGGAACCTAACTCCACCCTCTATGACAGCCATAAGAGGAATATGGATGGAGTTCTCATCCCGAATCTCAGGATGAGTCTCAGGCTTGTTAATTTCTACATATACGTCATCTGGAATTTGGTAGTGCCTACGGAATTCCTCTATCCGCGCCGGAGAGGCGAAGTGTTTACGAAAGATCCCCATACTCAGAGAATGAGTGAGGAGAAAACAAGAATAAGAAATGAAGAAAGAAAAACGAGTTCTACAGGAGGTAAACTTACAGAGTATGGGGGAAGAACAGTAGCAAGAAGAGAAATGAAGAAGACGAAGTTTGGGATTTATAGGGTTCTGTGTGGGTAAATCCGAATCGTCACACGTGATAAACCCCAACCGTCGGATCCATTACTCCTGGACCAATCGGTGCAGCGCGTTTGAGATACTGAAGCGCCATGTCAAAACACGCGCAGAAAAGGCGCGTCGGTCTTTAAAGAGGTACAAACCAACGGTCACGTCGCATTTATGGTGGACAGAGCACGCCCCCAAAACGTGTCAGACACGGATGAGAATCCCCTATATCGATACAAAGGTCATCATGAATATGCTTTATAGCGTCGGTTACTCTGCCACGTCGGTTCGAAGTAACCGAAGCTAGGGGGCAAGGGGAACATAACCGAACAGACTTGAGAAAAGTCTAAGAAGATTCAACGCTTGAGAAAAGTTTGCAATCATGCCGAACAGACTTGAGAAAAGTCTAAGAAGATTCAACGCTTGAGAAAAGTTTGCAATCATGCCGAACAGACTTGAGAAAAGTCTGAGAAGATTCAACGCTTGAGAAAAGTTTGCAATCATGCCGAACAGACTTGAGAAAAGTCTGAGAAGATTCAACGCTTGAGAAAAGTTTGCAATCATGCCGAACAGACTTGAGAAAAGTCTAAGAAGATTCAACGCTTGAGAAAAGTTTGCAATCATGCCGAACAGACTTGAGAAAAGTCTGAGAAGATTCAACGCTTGAGAAAAGTTTGCAATCATGCCGAACAGACTTGAGAAAAGTCTGAGAAGATTCAACACTTGAGAAAAGTTTGCAATCACGCCGAACAGACTTGTGAAAAGTCTGAGAAGATTCAATGCTTGAGAAGAGTGTGTTTAAGCCTAGCTACAGGTTAAATAGCCGACATGGCTTGAGAAAAGCCAGAGAAAGTTTAACACTTGAGAAAAGTTTGGACCCCAGAACATGCTTGAGAAAGGTATGTGTTTAAAGCCTAGCTACAGGTTAAATAGCCGACATGGCTTGAGAAAAGCCAGAGAAAGTTCAACACTTGAGAAAAGTTTGGACTCCAGAACATGCTTGAGAAAGGTATGTGTTTAAGCCTAACTACAGGTTAAACAGCCGACATGACTTGAGAAAGGTCAGAGCCAGTTCGACACTTGAGGAAAGTTAGAACACCCGAACAAACTTAAGAAAAGTTTGAGAAGACTCATCATTTGAGAAAAGTATGAAGTCTGAAATTGATTTAGATAATTCACTACTTGAGAAAGGTATGTAGAACAGATAGAGACAAAAGGAGTCATAACAATTTCATTTAATTCTTGAAGTCGGGTTACATATGAGTTGCAAAAACTCGAGTTACAGAAAAGAAAGAAATAAACAAAATCCTAAGGCGCAACATCGGCAGCCTGAACTATAACTACGTCCTCATCGGCAGACTGAGGTTGAGCAGCAGGGACACCAGCAATGGCAATCTGGCCCGCCTCTCCTTCACCAGTTGCAGCCTGGCCCTCTTCTTCGGTTTCGGACGCCATGACCTCCAGTTGGGTAACAGACGGAACCCTGGAGTACATAGAAGAATCAGGCGGAACTAGGGTGGCTTCCAGGGCAGCTTTCCAGCATTTCTTGACGAGATCGGCCTGGAGCTCGGGCAACTGGTTCGCCAAGAAGTCGGCTGCAGCATCCATCATGCCCCTGGAGTAAGAATCCTTCAGCCGAGATTGTAGATCGGCTATCTGATCTTCCAGCTGGGAAGACCTCATCCTTTCCGTGTCGAGCTGGGACTGAACAGCTCTAAGCTTGAGATCGGCGTCCCTAGCCTTCTGCCGGTGAGAGGTCGCGTCCTGATGAACTTTCAAAAATCTGGCAGTGGACTTCTTCAGCTCCGACTCGATAGTGGCATACCGAGTCTCCAAGTCCTGGAAGCGACTCAGACACATCATAGATTTTTGCGCGGCCTGCAACAAGATCGGGAAGTCAGAAAGCAGATATGAAATCGCAAATAAAGGCAACAGAAGAATAGCCGAGACGAAATACTTACGAAAACTTCGTGGGCCATCACAGAACGCATCAAAGTTGGAAGGTCGGTGCCTGCGTAAGGCTCGATATCTTTGGGCAACATCAACGCACCCGTCAGGGTTTGCGTGACGTCAAGGTCTTGCGCCGAGTCGGCGACAGTGATGGGATCAATCCCATTCACCAGCAAGGAAGGGCGCCATGGGGCAGCCCCCTCAACAGCTTTTGCCTTCTCGGCCGTCTTGCTCTTCTTCGGCAAGTTCGTTGCAGCTGGAACTTCCCGAGGAGGGTCCCTTGGCTTCCGCTTCAGGATGAGCGGAACATCATCTGAAGCCTCGCCAGACGCTGAGATCGGCGGCGTCCTCTGCGAGCTCGGGCCGGCTTGAGGGTTCTTCTTCTTCTGCTCCCGAATCATTTCACGTAGATTCGGAATATTGGAATCTCGTGCCATCGGATCGGGAATTTGGTCGACTTCCTGATCGTCTCCTGAGTCCCAGTTGCTAGGCAACTCAAAAGAGCTGTGGTCGGAGCCAAACGAGATCGGAAAGTTCCCGACGTCAGCAACTGTAACCGGTTCCAGTAGCCGAGCTTCGGAAGGCGGAATGTAGTTCTGAAGATCGGCACCAACGACGTCGGCGTCCGGGATGGATTTTTTGCTGTATCCCCGGTAACTCCCAATGTACCCCAGAAGCACTTCGGGTGATCGGGCCCAGCTTCCGCCGAAGGATCCTGTGTATCGGGCGACCTTCCTTATCTCGTCAAGCTTTATCGCCTGTCTGTTTCGGAACTTATTGGCGTTGGTGGCTGCATGATAGGACGAGAAAAACAGTCAGTATCAAAATATGTTCGGCATCAGAAAGAAAAAGACATGGAATTGAAAGACAAGGTCGGGGTACTAACGGATGACTCCAAACCGGGTCGGGATATGGAACTTGGGTTTCTCAGGCTCATCTCGGCCAATCTCCCAGTTGCCAGCAACGATGAGGAAATCATCGTCGTTACCACGGCTGGAGTCCGTCAAATAAGTAACGATTCTCTCCTCATTTGGTCTGTTCTTCAAGTAGTAGGTGTTAGGGCCTTTCCTGACCATGTCATAGCAAAATTGGATCTCCCGAAGTCCTATGTCGGTTTGGTTCAGTCTATTTAATTCTACAATGCTATGGATAATCCTATATGTATTGACGGAGATCTGCATCGGGTGAAGCCGGTATCCACAGAGCACTTCACGGAGAAGGCGATTGAGTGGAAACCGAACCCCGCCCTCAAGAACCGCCATCAATGGGACGTGAAGGATGTCAGGATCGTTCCCATCCCGGGCGGTATCCGGCTTATTAAGTTCGACGGCAACATCGTTGGGGATGTTGTACCGTCGCCGGAAATTTGCCATTTTTTCCGGTGTGTCAACTAAATTCCTAAAAATCCCCATTACAGAAAGCAGAAAGGGATGAAAGGTCAAGAAAAAGAGGGAAAACCTAAGGTTCTGGTTGAAAAGAACTTACGACAGCGGGTGAACTCTCTCTCTGGTGTGAAGACAGTGGAAGATTGCAGAAGAAAAGTGAAAAAATGAGAACAATCGAGCATTTATAGGGAGGGGAGTCGAACAGATAAGACCCTAAGCCTCCCCCAATGAAAACGCTCCAGGTACGAGGCACGCGCAGAAGGCGCGTGGCTTCGAAAGCCATGAAGCCTGCTGCACGCCTCATCAGACTTTAATGCGATACCAGAGGCTTACGCGTGACGGTTCAGAAACCATCCGATCGAGAATAACAAAGGACGCCATGAGTGCAGTACATAGCCTCGACTACTTCGCCAAGTCGGTTTAAAGCAGCCGAAGCTAGGGGGCAATTGACGGGGGTAAAATGTAATTGAGAAAATACCTTTTACTCCCCAGGCTTATTCCAGAATTCGGCCGAGACCGAATAACATTTCCAGAGGCACGTGCCGATCACGTGTGGTAGTGGCCGACACGAGAAGTGCCGATCACGCCCATATTTGGGTAACAGAATCAAGTACGGAGGATGCCGACCTGAGAAAGGCGGACTCAAGTATTGCCGACCTGAGAAAGGCGGTCAGGATTACGGGCAGCCCGAGAAAGCGACTGATAACCGTATTTCCGAAAAGGAAACAGAATCATGGATGGGGTGGGATCCTGTCGGGATCTGGTCGGATTCAGTTACAGATGTGACTCCCACGTCCCATCAGAGGACACTCCGCCAGAGTGGAGCCCTAAGAGAATTGGGGCATGACTGGAGGCCCAAAGAGAATGGGGGCCCAAGAAAGTCCAGATGGAGTTAGGGCACCAGGGAAATCTATAAATACACCCTCAGATGACGAATTTGAGGTACGCCAAAATACCCCAGAGATTTCATTTGCTGATAGAGAATATCAGCTTACAGTTTACTTTTTCCCTGTGAGATTGTGCCTGACTTAATCATCGGAGTGTTCTCCTGCCACAGCGGCAGAGGACTCTTTGACAGATTATTCTTTTGCAGATCACAGGTATACATACTGAGAGAAGCACCATTTCGGCTGGATAGTGAATCCCTAGCTTTCCGTCCCGATTTTCTAAATCAACCCACTTACACCAACCTCCTAACTGAATCTTTCGCACCTATATATCAGACTCTCTCGAACTTTCAAATAGTTCCAATCACATAAAAAGAAAGAGAATTGAGACACACGAGAGGATAAGCTTCGAAAATTGTTAATGGGCCTCTAGGAAAGTGATCTTAGATGAAAACAAGCTTGAAATTAACATATGTAAGAAATGTCATCCGTGCCAAACAAGGAACAAAAACTCCGGCGACCAAATTCACTTCTCAGAATTTCTTATAATATTCCACCAAATTGATTGTCAATCAATGAAATATGAGATCTTATTATCTTTTTCGCCCAACTGGCTAAAATACCAAAAATGGGGAGACAAAACACTTTTCATTTAGACCTTATTACAACCATCCTGACAAATCCAACTCAATCTTTCACACCTATATACTGTATTCTCGAACTTTTAAATAGTTTTAATCACATATAAAGAAAGAGAATTAAAACACACCAAACGAGTAATCTTGTAATTAACATATGTAAGGGATGCCACCCATGCCAAATTAGGCATAACAAAAACTTCAGCGACCGGATTAATTCACCCCTTGAAATTTATTGTAATACCCCACCAAGTGAATGTCTGTTAGACGAATGATTGTTTGTTAATGGTGCACGGGATTTTCTTCTCCTCATCGTTATTTTTCAATCGCCTAAAACACAAAAAATGGTGACACCTCGAGCCAATGGTAGATACATGGACATTTTTCTGTTGGACTTTACTATAACCATCCTCACAGATTCAACTCAATCTTTCATACCTATATATTGTACTCTATCAAACTTCCAAATAGTTTTAATCACATAAAAAGAGAGAGAATTAAAACACAACAAAAGGGTAATCTTGTAAAAATCTAACCATTGCCCACTAAGAAACTAATCTTTAGATGAAAACAAGCCACCCATGCCAAACAAGGCATGACAACTCCGGCGATCAAATCACTTCTCAAAAATTCTTATAACACCACACTGAATGACTGTCTGTTAGATGAGAGAAAGTCTGTTTATGAAATATGAAATATCCTTCTTTTTATCTGAGATATGAAATATCCTTCTTTTTATCATTATCTGTCAAATGGCTAAAATATCATATACGACGATTACCTGAGCTAATGTTGAAGACGAGAACACTTTGCGACCAAATATTACTATAACCAATCTCACATATCCAACTCAATATTTCAAACCTATATTTCATACTCTCTCGAATTTTTAAATAGTTTTAATCCCATAAAAAGGAAGAGAATTAGAACACACCAAAATTAAGGGTAATCTCGTAAAAACCTATCCACTGGCCTATTACCCGTAGAAAACTGATCTCTATTATGGGAACTAGCTTGAAATTACCATATGCAATGAATGCCGCCCATGCCAAACAAGGCATAACAAAAATTCCGACAACCAATTTCACTTCTCGAAATTTCTCATAACACTCCACCGACATACCAAAACATACAAGAGAAAAACTAATCCAGCTAGACTTTACTATGACCAACCTCATTCAATTAATATTTCACGCCTATATATATTGTACTCTCTTGAACTTTCAAATAATTTTAATCACATAAAATGAAAGAAAATTAAAACACACTTCGTAAATATCTAACCACCTATAGAAAACAAGTTTGAATATTAACATATGTAAGGAATGCCACTCACACCAAACAAGGCATAACAAAAACTCCGGTGTCCGGATTTACTTCCTGAAACTTCTCATCACACACCCCATTGACGTACCATAATATACAAGAGAAAAAAGCTAGTCCTTACTATAACTATCCTCATTCAATTCAATATTTCACACATACTCTCTCGAACTTTCAAATAATTTTAATCACACCAAAAGGGTAATCTTATAAGAATCCAACCACTGGCCTATAGAAAAACAAGTTTGAGATTAACATAAGTAAGAAATGCCACCCACGCCAAACAAGGCATAACAAAAACTCCGGCTACCGGATTCACTTCCCGGAATTTCTTATAACACCCCACAGACGTACCAAAATATAGGAAACAAAAAACCAACCCCAAGTAAGCTGCTCCAATCCTAAGCACAAGTGGGTCCCACACCAAGCTCAAAGAGACTTGAGCAATATAGAGAGGCAGCAATTCATCATCAGATGGGCCTTGAAATCCGCCGTCGGCCCACACGATCCAGGCCGACAGGCCCATGAGGAATGACGAGCCCAGTGAGGCCAGGTGGATCAACCGTAGTGGTGGGACCCAGCTTTTTGTCTGGACTAAGACCCGGTATTTGTGGCCCGACCCGAATAGGAGAATTGTGGTTATGGTTAGACAGAGGGGGATGAGAAGTGGACAGATTAGTGATCGGAGGGTCCGTTTGGCAACCGCCATTGTGTTTTAGTGGCGGTGGAAGGCGGTGGTGAAGGGTTTGGGAATTTGGGAGTTTCAGAGGGGAGGGAGGAGAAGAGACCAAATGAGAAATAAATGGGAGGAGATTTTTTTTCCAGAGGGGAGGAAATAAGTTTTATATGGAGTGTGATAATTACAAGGATTCTCAATGGATTTTTGTAAGATTTTCATCTATTTTTTACCTAACTTTCTTTTTTGATTATTTTTTGTATTTCGCCAATTTTGTTTGAGTTCAGCATTTTTCATTCCCGTTGCGTGTGACCAATTTGAGATTCTACTTCGACAATCAAAGTCGTCAATTTGTTATGATTTATTTATTTAATTACCACACAAAAATTCAACTTGATTAGATATCGGTAAATATTTGACTAAAAGATATAGTTTTAAATTTTAAAAATTAAAAGTTTCGACGTGAAAAATTAGATTTCTAAATCAAGTACTTATCGATATACAATTGAGCTCTGAATTTTTCGTTGTAACTAAATAAATTAATTAGAACCAAATAGACAATCTTGATCGTTGAAGTAGGATCTCGACGTGGTCCTACACAGTGGAGGGTCTAGGTTAAACAAATTTGGACTCATTTCTTTTTGGATTATTGATTCATTTCGACAAATAAATTTTAGAAAAGGTAAAAATTATGAATTAAATTTGAAAAAGGTTAAGCAAACATAATGATAATTTAAAAACATGGTTTGTTTTGAATTTATTTTTTAATATTTCTTTAGTTTTTTGGCACAATTTAATATTTTTAAAATTTATTTATCAAGAAGAATTGATAATTCATAAAAAATTAAGGCAAAAATAAAAAATAAAAAATAATAATAACAAGGACAAAAAAAAAAAAAAGATAAATAAGAACCATAGGCTTTGTGCCATGAACTGGTGATAAATACCTAGAAAATGTATTTATGTAAATATTCATACGGTAATTGCAGCGTATGTACACAACCTCATTAATAATAACAATTACTTTTGTGGTTATAGAAATCTATTATATCTTGACTGCTATTAGTATAATTTTTAAAATTCTTTTATCGTAAACTGTATCTATAAAAAAGATTTCAGAAGTTACAGAAATTCATTTAAAAAATCAAAGACATAAGTCGGGATTTGACCTCAACTCACCGAATTTGACCCAGTTACATCTCTACGGTAGTACGGTGACATTATCATCGTTTCACAACTTCATTAATAACAAGAAACACTTTATAATTATAGAAATTTGTTAGTCTTTTTTATTGTAGAAATCTATCTTGACTTAGTATAATTTTTTTAATTCACTCATTATAAAATACATTTATAAAAAAGTAAAAAAAAATAAAAAAAGGGTGATACTTTCTTTTTAGAAATCAAAGTTAGAAATAATAAAAAATAATATGATCATATATTTACTAGTTTGTAAGAAGATCGTATTTTCATTTGACCTCAATTCACTGAATCTAGCTCAGATAGTACCGTCGGTTAGGAATGAAAGTCTAAATCGAAAAATTAAACCAAACCAATTTCATTCATTTTTTCAGTCCCAATTTTGAAAAAAAAATTGGTTCAATTTCGATTTTAGTCACATAGGAAACAAACCAAATGGACTGAATCGATTTCTATACTAAACCCTAAAAAATAAAAAATCTAGGTTCATACATATGTTTTTATGTTTCAAACTATTTTTCTTTTAACTTTGATTTTTTTTTTTTTTACGGGGCTTTAGTTTTACTATGTTTTAGAAATTCATATATCAATTCTACTAGACATTATGTTTTTAGATTTTTTTTTTTAGAATTTGGTTTTTGGCCAAATCAAATCAATTTTAAAATAAAAATCAATCCGGACTAGATTCATTTGACACGATTCTCTTAACTTTTTTAGAAGTAATTTTTTTTAAATTTTGAGCCCAAGTCCAATTAAATCAAAACTGAACCAAACTGAACTAAAATAGTTCAACTCGATTTACAACAACTCAAATCAAAATTACTGATTTAGTTTGAGTTTTCGACCAAACCGGACCAACTTTACCCCTATTGTCGGTCCACAATTTTATGATTAATATTAGCAAAAACTTTATCACCTTTTTTTTGTAACTTTCGATTACTTTTTTTACAAATGCATTTTACTATAAATAATTTTAAAAGTTATACTAACAACGGTTAAAAATAACGAAAAATTATATGACCATATATTTGTTAGTTTCTAAGGACGTTATATTTTTGTTTGACCTCGAATACTTAATTTGACCCCTGCAAATTTCGATGGTGACAGTACTGTTGTCTACAATCTCATTAATAATATCAACTACTTTTTTTATTATAGAAATCTATCTTAATCGTTATGAGTATAATTTTAAAAAATTATTAATTATAAAATGTATTTACAAAAAAAGGTAAACGAAAGTTATAAAAAGAGGTAATAGTTTTTTTTTTAAAAAAAAATTAAAGTCGGATGTAATGGAAAATGATATGATCACATGTGTTGCTTTAAAATGTTTACGACACTTGTCAAATAGTAGTATAGATTTTACCTGATCTGACCGGCCAAACCGGATTGAAAATTGGGAGTTTTTTTTTAGAAATTGAATCAATTTTGTAATAAACTAAAAGGAAATATATTGGAAAACATGTTGAAGACACCCGTATATGTTATTGTCACGTATTTAGAGTCAGCTCGAGGCATAGGCCGATGAATCCATCGTATTGGGCCCCCCAAATACCCAAAAGATAGGTATTTAATTATTTAAGACACTATAGAATTATGCCCTTTTTTTTGTTTTAAGCCTGCATTTATATAAAAATATGCCAAAACAAATCTGGGAAAAAAGTTCAAATTGATCAAAACTTATTTTCGATCAATTATGTTGGAAAAAAATGGATTTTAATCTATAATTTTGGTGACTTTGTCCTAAAGATCCTTAGGTCCCTTAAGACCACTTGAGGTGAGTCTTAGTGGGTTTGTGTACTCCCATATGAGGAGTTTAAACCTTGAAAAGAATGGTTAGAATTCATTAAGGTTTGAATGAAAAATTGATTCTTTAAGTATGCACCATGCGGGAGGGTGATAGGTCGCACACGCCGCCGCCGCCGCCGCTTGCCTTGGTCCATGGGTCATGGGTCTAGGTTTGGACTTGGCTTGGCTTGGTGTGGTGTGGTCCTTGGGCCCTTAAACCCAAGAGATTGGGTTTGCTCGCTTGGTCACGTAATGGGTTTGAGCCCATATAGGTGTGTATTTAAGGTGGGAGATCAATTTTGAAAACAAAAATTAATTTCTAATTTAAAACCAAATTCAAATTTTAATTTATTTTATAAAATTTATTCTGATTTTAAATCTAAAATTTATTTTTAGATTTGTAACCACAGAATTTATTTTGAAAAATAAAATTTATAATTTAATTTTGGTTTATTATGAAATTAATGTTTTGTCTCCCTCTTAGTCCTATAAATTGAACACCCTTTCTTTGGTTTTGACACACAAAAAATCTGATATCCTCCTACAATTCAAGTGTGTTCTTCGTGCTCTTCAATCAAGAGAGAGTACAAGGCGAATTAGTTCGAAAGCCGATATTCGGGAGGTGCTACCGAACCCAAATTTAACTGTTGTATCCTGAGAGACGAACACCGAGCATATCCTCAAGCACTCCGGCGAGGCGGCGCAATTTGTCTTAAGGACGCTGTGAGATTCACGGGCCTCGGTTTGCGATTTTAATTTTATTGTTGTTCAATTTTATGCACTGTTGTATTTTTCAGAAATTAAATAAATTAAATAAATTTCAAAATTTTTTTTCCCTACAAATTATGTCCCAAGAAAGATTGAATAGATTAGTTATATTGTCTATTGAGAAAGCTTTATTAAAAAATCCCAATTATTAATAATTAATATGTTTGCAGTTAAATATGTGAAATATGTGAGAAAGTCAATGTTCAAATGATAATTTTTGAATTATTATAATGATTATTTATTTTGAAGTAATTATATTTTTATGGAATGGTAATGTTTGTATAATGTTTTTTTTAAAGATTTTTTATTGTATATATTTTCTACTCAAAATATACAAAAAAGCCACAATTGAAGAGTTCATTTTGGACTCTCGAAATCATAGGGCCGACATTGCTCGTACCCGCCATGGTTATTTTCTTACCAAAGTAGGTACACATCTATTATTTTAGACTAAAAATTGTAATTATGCATTTTTATTATTATGAATACATTTTTTATTTTCTAATATTTAACATTATATTTATTGGAGTATAAAATTTTTTCAGTTTGAACTTTTGTTTCCTCTCCCAATTTGAAACGAGGTTGGAGGATATAAAAGTTTCCATTACAGGTTGGGCGGGGGGGGCGGGGGCGGGGCCGGACGGAGTTGACATTTGAAAGAGAGTTTATGAGACCAAGGACGAGCATAGTATTATTTATAATTAAGTGTATGAATTTCACATGAACGCATATTGAAGAGAAGTGTCGAGGCACCACAAAACGATGTTTCAAGCTAATTGAATAATTAATGTACTTTTTGAATTTGTTAGGTTAGGACTCGCTCGTATTGTTTCATGAAAAAATTATTTATTACTTATGAGGGCTTATATAAAGCACTCATCAAATTTTGTGGTAAGAAATGATTCTCTCCATTTCTATAGTTAAACTATTCTCATCAAAGACAGTCGGTAGAAAGTTCCGATTAATTTTCATTGTTAATAGCAAAATTGGATTTTTACTTACTATTTTCCCTCCCTTTTCCTTCCTTCCAAACACAGTACAAGTTGTCAAGTTGATTAGTACATTTTATTTTGCAATAATAAACAAGAAGTCTTGAGAATTTGGCTTACAGGCTATGAAATACGGATGCTCCCGAAAGATTATTGTATTTGTGTCAGATACACGGAGACACATAGACACTCGGAAACATGCAAGGGATACATCATGTGACATGTCTTTTATATAACATAACATAGGTATATAGATAGATAAATTTGAAGATCCTAAGGGCCGTTGCAGATGGTGGTGGTCACCGGGTGTGTGGGTATGTGCAAGTAGGAGTGTAAGGGAATGCCAAAAAATTGGACTGACAGAAAAAACCACAGCTCGATGGGTCCAAAAAATGGTTCGGTAGGTATTTTTCTATATTTTTTTTGGGGGAGGGTCCGTCAATTCGGTTTCGATTTTTCTGTTTTTTTAATTAAACCAACTAAACCGAACCGATTATTTTCAATCAATCCTATGCCATTCATTTTCATCAAATCCAACGATCGAAACATTTACTCAAACCTTAAATGAATTATTGAGTATTTGGTTATTTTTCACAATTGGTACTTTTATTGCCCATGCGCAAAGTTTTAGCGTAAAACTATTTTTTTATGGGCCCAAAATGGGTTTATGTGCTCAAAAGAAAGCCCATTCAAGAAATTTGAAAAACCGGCTGGAACGACCATACAGAATCGGTTTGCGAAAATTTCAATCAGAATCGACTTCGATTCTTACTAAATTTCAATCAGAATCGGTTTGCGAAAATTTCATTCTAAATTGATCGGTTTCGATTTTTCACATTGAGAAACCAACTAAAACCATACAGATTACACTCATGCAAGGCGAGGTTGAAGGCAAAGGGCTTTTAAGATGAATGGGGTGCGAAGAGAAGAAATAAATTCGAATATTTGACATATGTGTGAAATCAGTTCAGGTTCGATTAGTTTGTAGGCATGGAGACTGAATCCCATTGTTTTAGGATGAAAAATCCTATACCGGTTCCAAACAAGTTTACATAAAGACCGGTATCGGTTCGGGTATGATCAATTCGGTCCAAGATTTCGAGATGCTCGGGTTGATCCAAATAGGCTTAGTTTTGTAACGGGTGACCGAAATAAACTTAGTTTTTGGTTGATCCAAATAGACTTAGTTTTGTAATGGGTGACCGAAATAAACTTAGTTTTTGGTCACACAAATAGAAAATTTTATTTCTAATATATATAATTTTGGACTAACAAGACTATAAAATCCAAAAATATTGTATTTGAGCCGAGACTACAAGCAAAAAATCTAAAAATTGTACACCCGGTAATTCGGTTTGGTTCGGTGAATTATAAAAAATTAAGGACACTCGAAATTGAACCGAAAATCTGAAAAAAATCAGTTCAATTAAACCAAATTGATCGATTTCTATTCCGAATCAATCCAACCTTTTTTTTTTTTTATCGGTTCGGATTTTTCGGTAATTCTTTCATCCCACTTTGGCAGTTGTGTGCTGAGAAAGGAGGAGGGTGTTCCTAGAGGAAACTGGATTGCCTATAAAACCTCCTCTGCTTTGGTCGCCATTTTCTTTTGTATCTGGCTCGCGCTCGTCCAATCGTCACATCTCTCTGCTAGAAAGTCCGGAAGCCATTACCAGCAGAAACTCGAAAGATGGTGAGCTCTCTCTCTCTCTCTCTCTCTCCCCCCCCCCCCCCCCCCCCCCCCCTTCTCTCTTCACACACAGACACACACATCTGATTATGCAATTTAGATATTCATAAAATGGTCGATAAACCTCGATTCTCCGATTTTCATTCGCGCGTTGTCAATTTATTAGCATTTTCGTTAGGGTACAAGTGAAATTTCTCAAGCTGATTTGAGATTCTAATCACCTAGACCAGTGAAATTCTGATCTGGGTTTTCACATCAGATACGAACACTTTAGTCCATATTTGGTTAGCTTCTCAATTTCTCATAATATGCACGATTACGAGTATTAAAATCTGCGCGCGCGCTCGTGTTTGTGTGTTGGAGGATTAGAGTTTCTCACCAATCACTCATTTACAAAAATAATTTAGATATGTACATGGCTGGTTAGCTTCTTACATGATTATAAGCATTAAAATCTGTGTGCGTGTGCATGGAAATTTACATATGTGTAAGCTGTTCGATCAACCTCAATTAGCTCTGATTCACATAAAACTGTGATTTCTTACCATGTCGTTACAGCGCATTTGGAACAAATGATTTGGTGAGAAAAGAAAAGAGAGGGTTAGAGTTTCTCACCAAATCAATCATTTGGATTGTGTGATCCGACGACAAATGGTGAAAAATGTACACAAATCATTTTTTTGATTGGTTCCTTCCACACCCTTTTCTCACCATCCAAGGCACTGTTAGGGTTTGAGTAATTTAACTGTTCGAACACTGTGTGCGCGTTTGTGTCAGTGTGTGTGTGTATGGGTATTTAGATATGTATAAGCTGTTTGATCAACCTCAATTAGCCCCGATTCACATAAAAATGTGATTTCTTAGCATGTTGTTACATCGCCTTTGGATTGAATGATTTGGTGAGGAAAGAAAGAGTTTCTCACCAAATCACTTATTTGGATTGAGTGATTTGATGACAGATGGTGAGAAATGTACAAAAATAGTTTTTTTTAATTGGTCCCTTTCTCACCATCCAAGGCACTGTGTTAGGGTTTGAGTAATTTCACTGTTCTAAATTCTGAACATCTAAACAAGTGAGCACATGATCTGAGCAGATACGACTATTCGAGCCCAAGCTGAGTTAGCTTCTCATTGTTTTCTGTTATGTTTGTTTGTCACGGAAATGCAGCAAAAGCATTATAACTTGAGACCCTTTTTTTAATTATCTCAGACTATGTCTATTCGGTGGACTTTTCTTGCTATTAGTGTTAGATGGGGAAGTTCGGTGTAAAATTGACGTGAAAATTTATTTATTTATTGATAACCAATGTATCCAGTCAGTTTTGGGATTACCCCTAACCTGGAATGCCGACTAGTCAACGGGGTCATGAAGTTAACGACTGGACAAGCCTCCGTGATCCCTAATGATTGGCCTTATGGAATTCGACTGAACCTATCCCTTGGGGTTAACATGAAAATTTATGATATTCCTTTTCCCTTCAAATTAACAAGTACATGCTTTCGTACTTTTTTTATAATTCAGATTGTCTGGATAAGCTTAAGCGCACCTCAACTAATCTTTGGCGATTAATTCTACCCGGGGGTCCCTATTAAAGCCAAGAGCCCTGTGTAAACTGGCCCGTTAGACTTGATAACACCCGAGAGATTTCAACCTGAGACCTTAGGAGGGAGCAAATTCTTACGTCCTAGTCCTTTGCCACTAGGCCAATCCGATGGGATTACATGCTTTCATACTTAATGATATGTAGGATTTGACTATGTAATGTGACTGCTTTGGGTTTATTGTTCGTGTATTCCGCACCTATATTGTTATAGACGTATTTTAGCTTTGAAACCTACCTGTAATTTGTGAACTTTGCATTCATCTCCCAAGACCAAAGATGGGCATCTACCAATGCAGAATTGAGTGATTTGTACAGCAGAAGGAAGTCCCCCTCATCTCCATCCTTTCTCTTTTTCTCCAAAACTTCCGGCATCTCTATTTTACTTATTAGTAAGGGCACTCAAGTGGAAATATTGTTCAAAGGCTTTGTGTCAGTAGAGCTTTTCTGTAGAACTCTATGGTTCGCTCAATTGTTGGGTTGAACAGTGTGCATCTTTATAATTGCTTTATTTTGAGTGGGTGGATCAAAGGTGCATACAAGTACTTCTTCCTTGATCTGATTTATTTGATCCAGTGGCTGATCTTATGTTTTCAAATGAGTGGAAATAGGCTTTAGCATTCTTTTTGTCAAATGAACTGGTTGCTTAATCTGTGCCTGGCAGTTAATTGTTTGTTAGTTGAATATTTCCTAAGTACTAACTTGCTATTATGCTGGCAGGATGGGACGGATGATCCGAAACAGAGCACTGCTGATATGACAGTATTTGTAAGCTCCTAAACCATCACAAATGCAAGTTTGTTAAAAAAATAAATAATAAAGTTATCCTTCTCTCTAATAGCTTAAGCTTTTAGATGAATTGGTGGTTAATCATCTAATACGGTATTATAGCGAGTAGTAGATCTAGTGCATGAACCTCATCGCCTACCTAGTCAGTTAATATTTGCGCACGTTTAGCCCACTTGTGGAGAAGAGCTTGGATACACGTGAGGGGTTGTGTTAAAAATATAGATAATAAAGTTGTTTCTCTCTGACAACTTATACTTTTAGATGGGTTGGTGGTTAAAAATCTAATAAAGTTCATGTCTCTTGCCTTCGTTTCTCAAAATAGGGAACAGAGTTCTTGAAGTACCTCTCTGATGTATAGGAATGGGATAGTGAAGGCATTGCCTTGGGTACTTTAGAAGTTCAAAGGTTCTCGTAGGCCTCCATAGGAACCAAGCTAGTTAAGTACACAATTGGGTGATGTGGATGCTCGTTCTAGACCGATTATTGAATAAATGGGCCAGGATTCTCTATGTTTCGGAGAACTACATTGATTTCTCGTTCGCATTGGAGTTATCATGTACTTGGGTTTGACCTTCTATGAAATAGTATGCCTGTGGTATAAATAAGCCTTTGAATTTACTAAGTTTTTGTATGTTTTTATTTTTTCAGGTTCAGAATCTTCTACAGCAAATGGTGAGTCTATTCTCAAGTTTTTGGGCCTTTGCTGTTGGAAATACTTCTGTTCATAGAACTGAATTTCTTTGTTGATACTATTGAATTTCGCAGCAAACTAGGTTCCAGACGATGTCTGATTCCATCATTTCAAAGAATATCCTTTTTCATATTCTCCATATTACTTGCACTACAGCAGTAAACATTATACTCGTACCTCAACGAATTAAAATCACTGGTTTTGTGTTTCATTGTGTTTAATACCGATCTTCTTGTTTTGTTATTTTTCTGATTGTATTGCTTTCAAAGATTCATAAGGTCATACCGTCTCTTATTGATGGTTCCCCTGGGCTACCTAGGGAAACTAATAAACATCGGTAGAGATCAAACTACATATTTCCTGCAACGATTTATTCTCTCTTATCCACGAAAGAACAGAAGGGAAATCACCCATATTGTGCACATTATGGACATCACACCTCTTATTCGAAAGGGGTGCAGTCTCTACCTTTGTTCTTCCCCCTACTTGTTTCTGATACGGAGCTTCCTGTAATAGTCGAGGAAGCATTAGTTAGGTTTCTGCACTCCTGCTCTTCAACTGGTCGGAGATTCTATTCGAGACTGCCTATGTGGGCATCGTTACATATGTTTTTTTTACCTCCAGTTCAATTTTGTGTCCATGACAAGTCTACAGCATGTTCTCTCTCTCAGAGAGAGGTAGACTGATGCATTCATATTCTAAAGAAAGCTAACTCTCTTCAAGTGTAAAACGGGATTTTAACCCGATCATATCAAATACGTATATTTGCCTTTCTACATGGTACCCAATTGTGTTGCGAATGAAGTTATTGGTTTCTTTAACTACGATGCACTCGATGAGATGGGCAGCCGGATAGACGAGTTGGAGCAGAGCATCAATGAATTGAGGACTGAGATGGGGCAAGAGGGGTCTCCTTCTCCTTCTGCTGCCCTGAAGCCAAAAGAAGAACAAAAGACGGGCGATGATTCGACCTAAGATTATACGTAGCATGCCATTTGGTTTTTTAGCGCGTAGGTTTGTCCTTCCACTCGTGTTTGCTTGCGTTTTTTAATCCGGGATTTCAAACTACTTGTTCGACTTTGAGATCATATTGATGCGTAACTGATTTGCTGAAAAACTTTTGGTGCTTAATTCGTAATATTATCCCTGAAACATTCAGGGCAGCTGTCGTAAAATACACGGCCTGTTCTATATGGAAATGTGTGTGCTCCGTTTGTTTCAACGTAAAATATTTTTCTATTTCTAGTTGTTTCGTTGGGACGATGAAAGTTGTAAAAATATTTTTGGCCATAATGTGGAAAATTATTTTCGGTTGAAAAGGGTCGAGGGCCAGGCCTATCATATCAAGAAGGCGATGTTCACGGGCAAGGATCCGTCCAGTTCAACCGACTTTTAGTTAACAAGAAGACGAGTTGATTTGCTTTCCTAAAAAAAAATGCCCATTCAACTACCTGTAGGTCACCCGACCTACAACTCAGCTTTCACTTTTATGCGAGTTTGGAAGAACCCAATCATTAGTTTTGTTCGACGTTTTTGGGTATGGATTTGTAGTTCAATCGACCTTTAGCTAACAAGAAAACGAGCTAATCTGTTTTATTGAAGAAAAAAGTCTAGTTAACTATCGGATTTAGAGAGGCTGTAGTACAATTTTTTTGCAGTGCGCGTGTAGTGCGAGCAAAAAGACATACTCTCTTTGTTCCATTTTGTTTGTCTAATTTTGGCATGCGTGCCTTTTAAAAAATTATCTAAATTGAGTAATTAATTAATATTTTATATGATTATAAAAATATTGTCTAATAGAATTAATCGAGATGTATCAAATAAGATTCATATTGAGTATAAAATAAGTTATAAATTAAAAGATATAGATCATTTTTTGAGAAGTTTGAAATAGTGAAAACATGTAAACAAAATGGGACGGAGAGAGTAATTTTGTCAGTTTTGCACTTAAAATTATATCGTTTTAATTTATTATACGAATTATTATCAAAACACACGAAGATCAAAATGATGTAGTTTCGAGGACAACTCGGATAAAATTGTGTCTTTTTATCCGCATTACATGTACACTACAAGAAAATACACTACAGTTCTTCCAAATCCGTTAACTACCGGTGGGTCACTTGACATGCAACTCAGCCTTCGCTTTTATGTCCATTTTCAAAGTCATGTAACGGTAAATACTTTAGTAACTGCCAAAATATGACAGGTGCTATAGCCATATTCATTGGAAAATATGCAAAAATGGCTTTTTGCATATATTTTGGTTTTGGTATTACTTGAGTTGGACTCTCCATAATGCATTATAATATGAATCATGGGTTATAATAAGATTTACTTTTTCTTGATAGAAAAGATCACAATAAATTGAGATAAGAGAATATGGGAGTGTTTGGGAATCATTATTTTGCATTTTATAGTATGTGGTTTTTTTTATTTTGGGTGTTTGATCGCAAATTGTACAATACATTCATTTTGAAAAATAAATTTTAGAAATTTTTGGAGAAGCTTTTTGAATTTTGTATATAAATTTACACACTACTCTTTTATAAAATTTATTGTGTGCATTATTATTTAAATACTTTTTAATATTCTCATTCTGAATTAAATTTTTTTGTTGATTCAACATTCATTGAATTGGTGTTTAGTGTACTTAACTCCCTTGGGGCCAAAAAAATAACACAGACGAAGCTTTACTAGCCACATCTTTTTCACGGGAGAGAGGTTGTCTCTATCCTCAACCTCTACTCCTCATCGACATATGCGCAAATTCATGTCAAGCTCCTTTATATGTAACATTTGATTCCCGAAAGGAGGTACGGAATCGAAGATCCCCTTAAGAACTAAACTCATTATAATTTAAAATTTAGAATCCAAAATTTTGAAACAAAAAAAATAATTAGCTCCCAAACACTTCCGAGAGTTAAAGTAGAAAACTCTATTAAGAAGTTACAAACCCCAACAAAGACCAAGAGGGCTAAAACTTATGGGCCACAGTTGAACCATGGGCCAGCCCAACAACCCGAATTATGCGGTACGGCCAGATTGATTGAAATGTGATCTGGGTCTCTCTCACTCCCAAGAATTAGGGTTTTGGCTTTGCTGAAGATCTAAACCCCTTTAAAAGGACCTCACCATCCTTTCCGCATCCCACCTCTCTCTCTCTTCCGTTCAATTGCAGAATCTCCAAACTGTGATTTGTAAGTTACATGTCATTCTCATGTAATGTTTAGCTTTAATGTTTAAGAATGTTTCGGGCCGCCATTGTCTATGTATATACTGTATGTAGAGGTGCCTATATACGTATATTGGTTGAGTTATGTTTCAGTTCTCATAGATCTGAATGTGACCTCTGATTGCTGTTTCCACCTGCCGTTTGGTAGCCGAGAAAATTACGGGGAAGGGAAGGGGAAAATAAATGTTTCGCGGTGATTAGGTTTTCGAATGAAAATGAAAACAGATAAAAGATAACGCATCTGAAAAGTTTATTTGAGATCTAGGGTTTATTAATTTGGTAGTTCAAAAAGGTTAGATGCATTAATTTTTTCTGTGATATGCATGTGATTTGAAATTTGCTTATTTTTAGACAACCTTATAAGCTAGATTTGCAGCACTGTTAGGGCTTGTTTGTTGAGGGTCACATTGCTGTCACCCTAGAAATGGCTATTTGGGTTTGATGATTTTCTTGCTTCATTGCACTTCCAATACGATATCCGGGTTGTTATGTTATCCCATTGAGTAGATAAATTAGCACACCCTCCCATATCCATATCTTAACACCTTACGTATGACATTATTGTTTACTAGAATATCGTTATATGTACCATATCCTCTTCTCTAAAAAAATACTTAACCTATTTATAACTATTCAGCCATTGATAATAAATATCCCCTTCTCATTATATTTATCATTTCCAGCTAACAACGAGCCCTTAGTTCTGTTTAATGATTTTTGTTTACAATGTGAGAGAATGCAAACTTATGGTTTCTTTGCTATTTATCCCACCATTAGAAGAAGCATATACGGTAGATATTTCAAACTCAAGTCAAAACATTCAGCAAGATGCAGAATGAAGAGGGCCAAAACATGGATCTTTACATCCCCAGAAAATGGTATTCGATGGTTTCATTCCTATTCATAGGTTTTTGAGTTTTGTGTTTTCCTGTTCTTTACTGAAATATGTTTTGTGATTACAGTTCGGCAACAAATAGGCTAGTTACTGCAAAGGACCATGCGTCGGTCCAGATTAACCTCGGGCATTTGGATGAGAGGGGTATTTATACTGGGACCTTCTCCACCTTTGCTCTTTGTGGTTATGTCCGTGCTCAGGTTCTTTTCTTTACCCTTCAAGTGACATTAAGCATTTGTTATGGAAGTTTTGGACACTATTTTTCAGTTTGTTGGATGGTAATTGAATTTTGCGTTTGGCTTCTTAGACCTGTTAAGATTGACGTAGAAACTGATTGAAATTTGGTTTGCTGATGTTAGAATTGTTTTTCCCGTGTAAGGGTTAACTTCGCAGTGAAATTTGAGATTTCAGGTGTTTGGGAGAGAAGGTAGGGAGATTTATGTTTGGGTGAGCAAACTTTAGCACGTTGAATGCCAAGAACAATCAGTAGATGGTTGTAGGTTATGCGTGAGAGGGCAGAGGGGGACTAAGCATGCTAGTACGTGTTGGAGAGTATAAGATATAGTCCTTTGGATTGCCTTCGAGAGAACTGAGCATGCTTCTACTCCATGATGCTTGTGTTCCGTTGCGGGCATAAAGTAAATTAGACAACTTTTGTCTCGGTAAATGGGATTTCTTTGTATCCTTTATCAAGCAAGGGTTGTCTAACATTCTATTACTGCATAACTCTGTTCCTATGTTTTACTCATCTGAAATTCCTACCGTTGTCCTTAAGTAGCTCCTTCCTCTGAATCTGGAAAGAGGAAGTTGCGTAGGGTAATATAAGATGTAGTTCCTTTCGATTGCCTTTGAGAGAACTGAGCATGCTGTTACTCTGTGCTGCTTGTGTTCCGTTGCGGGCATATAGTAAATTAGACAACTTTTATATCGGTAAATGGGATTTGTATGTGTCCTCTTTCAAGTGAGGGTGGTCTAACATTCTATTATTCCATATCTCTTTTCATTTCTTTTACTCGTCTGAAATTGCGGAGTTCAACTTTGTTCACCCTCCGCTGTTTGGATCATTTCGAGATTTTATTTTGATGATCAAAATTGCCAAATTTATTCTGATTAGTTTCGTTAGTTGTCACAAAAAAATTCAGCTCAATCGGATATCGGAAACTATTTTACCTAAAAATATGGTTTTTAAGTTTTAAAAATAAAAGTTTCGAAGTAAAAAACTAGATTTTTAGGTCAAATCACTTACCGATATCCGATTGAGTTGATTTGTTTTGTGATAACTAAAGAAGTAAATCAAAACAAAATAGACGATTTTGATAATCGAAGTGGGATCTCAAAGTGCTCCAACATGATCATGTGAACAAAACTGAACTCAAAATTGCGGCAGTTGAGTTGTTTTGTCTTTCTTATTTGCTAATTCTATTGCAAATACTGTTACTTGTTTTGGGCCGATCCAAATGAGTTCTGAAATACAAATTGTGTGGCAACTCAATTTCACCCGGCCTAGATGAAATTGGTATGGCAGTCTCAAGGGTTTGCATGTTTTCTGTCATGTCTTAATCCAGGGAACTGCCCTACATACATTCTTATGTTTCTATTTTGAGGATTTGAAAGTTACGGACATAGTTCTGACAACATTGTGGTGTTCATAGAACTATTGAAAGGTATTAGAACTATTGAAAGCGTGAAAATACATGTGACTGTTGATAGTTGATCCCACCCTACAGAAAGTAGGGAGACTGACAAATCATAATTTTACGGCACATTCAGTCCATTTTATGCTTACAAATTCTGGTCTATGCTTTCCATACCTTTCCTTCATATAATTTTCTTCCAAATCTATTTCTCACTGAAACCCAGGAATTGGGGAGGCCGTAGTTCAGCCCCCGCACTACAGGGGCTGCACTACAGCTCCCTTATCTGGTGAAACCCGTACTCGGTCTATGTTGTTAATTATAACAGACGTATTTTCTTTTGAATCTTCTTGTTCCGATTTAATGTGTCAAAGTTTGTTCAATTTTTCAAGTGTTCCCAAATTTTCCACTGCGACTCAAATCTGTTTCTTCAGGGAGATGCGGACAGTGCCCTAGATCGGTTGTGGCAGAAGAGGAAAGGTGAAGTCCGACAGCAGCAGTAGGAGAGATTCTGGGTTTTTCTTTAGTCTTCACTTCTGCCTGTGGTATAGATGTTGCCATTTTTAGGGTTATGAAATCCCTTCGGCCCTTCTCTATCAGCGGCCGTGATATGTGCAGCTTCTCTCGTGTCGTTTCTGATCATTTTTTTAGGTGAACATTTATTTCGTCTTTGTTGTTGGACCAAACCCTAAATGCTAAATGTGGTCGTTTGGAAATTGAAGCCAATTTGTTTCCAACATGTTTATTGAAGTGCTTGGGGGCAAATTGACGGCATATTTGAGCTTGATTCGCCTCGTTGCTGTACTGATAAATGACCTAAACTGATCGAGTTTGAGTTCATATTCACTTGTTAAAAACATATTCGAGGTTTGTTCTTTGTATTAGAAAATCAAATTTGAACATTGTTTTGGAACTTGTTAAACACTTGAACCAACCTAGAACAAGATATAAACTCTGGGTACTCGAGACTAACCTCGTAATCAACTTGACTGTTCTTTTTGAGATTGGTCTCTCCTCACAATCGAACCAAGTTTTAATATATTTTCGAAGCTTGTAGTTATGAACTAAGGGCCTGTTTGTTAAGGGTTATAAAATGATATAAAATAGTCCATTGTTATTACTTCAATTTGGATTTGTCGCGATTTGTTTACTTTCGGTACTCAACATATGATATTTGAGTGATTATTTTGGTCAGTGAAATATTTCATCCCTCTATCCATATCTTATCTGTTTTTATGATCACGTCATTATTTATTAAAAAATGTCTTCATCGATTGGTATATTATATCTTCTTTCTTAAAAAAGTATTCAAAATAGTCATGTATAACAATTCTTTTCTCCGTAAAACATTTATGATTTTACTATATTCTATTTTTTATTCTATTTCTTATTATTATGTTTAAAATGTAAACCCTAAAAAACCGATCGTACGATCGAATAATTGTCTACTCACTCTATTTGGTATGTTCATAAAGTACATTAATAAACGAGTTATTAAAGGAAGAATTATGACAGCAACAAGTCATAACAAGATACAAAAATCCATCTCTATCGGGTATCGTTTCATATTGGAATAAAGGATTGAATAGATGCCATGTGTTAATAGTCCAAATCACACACATCCACTTGACCAATTTGGAGTTGAAGCCTTTATCCATGCTTATAGTTTTTTTTTTTATGTCATTATCATCATGATTTGGGCATTTTTCTGCATCTATCACCATCTCTCTCTATCTCTATCTCTCTCTGTGTGTGGAAATGGATGGTTAGAAATGTGGTGCAAGTTTGGTTGGTTTCTACTACCAATGGATGATACACTTATTTCAACCACAAAGAATATACATGGCAGTATGGCACACTTATTTTGGGGCTTGAATCCTCTTGACCATCTTGGTCTTTTGTACCCACCATAGTCTTCTTACAATTTCTTTGAGGTTCATAAATAAATAAATGGTTTACATATTTGTTTGTTGAAAGTGAATTTTAGGGTAACATGTGGGAAAAAAGTGTGTAGGTATTTAAATTGAAATGAATATTAATTATTGATTTTGAATTTAAGAATGTTTGCTGAGAGAGCTTTTTAGAACGGTAACACTTCTCTTTTCTTTGGTAAATAATTGATGGTACATGTATTTGGTTATATGACTTCCAAAATTGGCTACTCTTGCAGATTTAATATGATTTGGAAGTTAAGTATTTTCAAATTCTTAGACGCGTAAACACAAAATAATAGTATTGAAAACCCATTTGTTTTTTTTTTCGTTCAAGATGGGTGATTTCTTAATATAATTTTGAGTGTCCAGACTAGTTTAGCATACGCGGCGTCTCACCATTCACTAATGGGGTCCAATTAAAAGAATAGCAAAGAATGATATCACCTAGACAGTTTCGAACTTGAGATTTTAAGAATAAGCAAAACTCTTAAGGCTCAATCCTTAACGACTAGATTCACATCTTTAGCTTTAAAATGTGTGATTTTTATAGGTGTCCGTTATGTTTTGATTGTGAAGGTTTCATAGAATTTTAAAATTGGTAAAAAAAATTACATTAAAAAAGAAACACTAACGGGAAACTACAATAATCATGTGAGATCATAGTAACCAAACTAGGCTAGATAGAGAACAAATGAGAAAATAATTTTATACAAAAAAAGAAATAATCTAGTAGTTAATTTTTTCTTCCGACAAGATTTGACCCTTTAATTTCTCAGTAAAGAGTATATAAGAGTGACCCACGAAACTACTAACTTATAAGAGTTGTCTATTTTCACAAAATATTCATAGAATACGACTTGACTTTAGCGCATTTTACTAATCGTAGGTCAAAATCTAGATAAAAAACTACCGTTACTCTAATATGTAGCTACCCTATCAAAAACAAGTGTTACAAAAAAAAAAAAAAAAAAAAAAAACCATAAGAGAAGATTGTTGGTAAGGAAGAGAGAAAAAGTGTCGACACTGTTTTTTTAGTTTTTCGAAGCGTTGAAAATCTCTACACGATTTAAAAAATTTCTGGCGCTATTTAGCCTATTTGTTTCCCCAACAAAGAAGTAATCCTTGACAATTTTCTATCTGTTGTCTCTGACTTTGAACTTTGTCCCTTCCCTTTCTATAACATATCCACAAGTCCTTCTTCCCGTCACTAAGAAAAATTTAATACTGTGGCTAAGTAATGTTTCGTCTATAGTTGTTTTTGTGGCCGGAGGGGAGGCTATTGGACGTGTTCCCCAAGTATCCTACACTGCTCAAGTAAGCATGCAAACTCCGTACGAGGACATCCTTTCTTTCTACCCAGTCTCCGTTCACACGAATTACTTCCAAAAAAAAATAGCCAATCATTATCAAAACAAAAACAAAAATAGCCAATGGGAACATTTTTAACCAATCAGAGTAGAGTGAAAGGAGGAGAAAAAAACGCATCTGATTATTTTTTCAACGTAAGAAAAGACCGTGTTTGGAAGAAAAAAAATTTCTCTTCCCATGTTTGACTCCGATTTCAGAGGAGAAGGGGAAGAAAACACCAAGTAGGAAAATATTTCCAAGATTTTCACTGTCCTTTTCCTTCGGTGCCAATTTAAGGTCGATTTTTTTTACCAAACAAATTATAACATAATTCATATTGTATTCAAAATTGTCTATGTTAAATTTTTTAGATTTATTAAAATTTATTCGAGTTTTGATTTTAGAAAAAATTTAAAAATTTCACATAGAAAATTATGGACGTGATAAAAATTATATTATAATTTATTTTATTTAAAACAAATCTCAAATTCAAAATTTCAATAACACGACTAATGATATTTAATTGATTCTAAACGATAAAGAAGATACCCACATAATAATTTTGAAAATAAAAAAAATTAGAGTAATTTCTTAAACAATAGAAAGTCATTCTAATTTACTCATTAAAAAATGGCCAATTTTAAAGTAAAAAAGATTAGAGTAATTTTCATAAATTATGGTTGAGGCCGGTGTAATTTTTATGGGAAATTTTTCTTTATCTTTTCCTTCCAATTAAAGTTATTAATCTCGTACTACTAGTACACTACGTACTAGTATCGATATGTATTGTTCAAAAAAGCCCGGAACAGACCTTTACGATAATTGGAATTGTACAAAGCGGGCTGATGTTGCTACGAGACTGGTAATATGCGTAACTCCTGGTACTCCCGGTATGGTCGTTACGGTACGAGATCGATAACTTTGTTCCTAATCACTTTTCCCCTTTTTCTTCACTGTCCAAACACACCTTTATATTTACAGCTGAAAAGCAGCCACGAGGCATTCAGATTTTCAGAGTCTCTTCCTAACCAGTCGATTTTATTTCCCGAATCAGATCCCAACCTCACTCATACCCCCGCGTCTCTCTCTCTCTCTCTCTCTCTCTCTCTCTCTCTCTCTCCATTCCTTTACCAGTCTATAGATACACACATACATACGTGTACGCATATAGCTATTGTGCGTGTGGTCGTACATTGATCTCTACTTTCGAATCTCTGCAAAATTCCAATTGCATAACTCATAGAACTTCATCGGTGATCTTAAACTCCGATTCTGAGACCTGAAGAGGTCAGTTTTTAGCGCCAGAATTCATATATCTATCTATGTATATGCGTATGTATGTATGCACACACATATATGTGTTCATGTCTGTGATATCTACGGAGGTGTGATTGGAAAATGGATTTAACCTGATGGAGTGACGCTGATGAAGAGAAACGACTCCATCGAAATTAGAAAGAATTGCTTTTGTTTTAGTTTACATATTCTGCTGTTCTAGCCTGTTAGTGTGTTTTCGTTCACTTGCCTGTTTAATCTTTGATATTTCCAATTTCAGTTGTTTCTAAATCTCTATGCATGTACCTTTTACCGTAGAGACTTTGTTTGGTTGCTATTTCAGAATTAAGTTATCGGTTAATTTTTTTTTTTTATGAGCAAACTTAGTTTGGCAAATTAAAACTTAAGTTTTCGTTTTTCAAGTTTTTTTATTTTTGTGGAAATGAAATTTATTATGCAGAAATGTTAATAGGGTCCTGTAATAAGTTTATAGGGATAGGCTCCGTGTCAATGGAATCTCATCATCCATAGATTACGGATTAGTTTGGGTTGTTCATATTAATAGGAAAATGATGTGTGTTTTTGTTTTACAAAATGGTGTGCTGAAAATCGGATTCTGAAACACCAACGGAAAAAGTTTTGAGAAACCCGAGGTTTGGTTACAAACCACTGGTTTTATAGTTTTGGGATTCATTTTGGCTGCTGGACAACAAGTTCATTTGATATTCTAGGGGATTTGTGGCCAGGTTGTATCTGAAAATTTTAAATGGACAAGGTTCTTTTAAATTGATGCTCTCGCGATGTACAACCGAATGCTATTTTCATTCATGATAGATTTCTGAATGAGATGTGAATTAGGTTCTTGGTCTGTATTTTAGATATGCTTGAACAGCCTAAAGCATGACATCTTGGAAAAATGAACAACTGAACTCCACCATTCCCAAAGGGGCAGCAAAAGAAAACAAGAGAAGTTATAATCTCAGTTGACGTGTATCCATGAAAGCTTTAAGCAGCCGACCGACCTTTGGTCTGGTCCCGAGATTCACTTATTTTGATTAAATTCTTCCTGTACTAGTCATACTTTCCACGAGACACTCAATAAACTAATTCCTTGAAGTTTTTTTTTTTTTTCGGCAGAAAACTGTACTATTTCTAGTAGCTTATGCACTTTTCTCTGTTAAATAAATCGTTGATGAAGATATTTATATCATTTGAAACAGAAATGATGCTTGGAGATACAACTAATGATCGTGGAGAGGAAATTAAGGTAAGTTTTGGTTACCAATGCAATAATAGACAGCTCGATAATTCCTGTGACATACCGAAAGGAATTGAAATTGCACCTGGCATTAAACTACGAAGAGCCAGCAGTTCCTTTTCTTGTCTATCTGGAGCTGCCATAAGTGCCAATGCGACACTGGCCAATACAAATATCTGCAATGGCTTATTCGGGGCAGAAATACTTCCATCTTTGGATTCCCCCATGTCATTTCGAAGAATACCTTCTTCACCCTCTCTTTCAAAGTTGGATCTTTTATCTTCTTCTCTCCAAAGTAGTATGTCAAACTTAAGCTGTAGTCCTTCCACTGCAAGTGGAACACCTGAATATGATTCATTTTTGCTACCCATGAGTGCTCCTTCCAGAAGTGAAGGTTTCCTCAGTGCTATGGAAGTACAAGTGGCAGGTGGTGCAGCTGGTGAAGACAGAGTTCAAGCTGTTTGCTCCGAAGAAAATGGTTGGCTCTTCTGTTCAATATATGATGGCTTCAATGGCAGAGATGCAGCTGATTTCCTGGCTGGAACCTTGTATGAAACAATTGGGTCCTACCTTAACTTACTAGATTGGGAACTGAAGCAAGATTTGGTTGGAGATTCTGATTCTGATGAGCGGTCCCTCCAATATATTTTGGAAGATAATGATATTAACTGTAGAATTGCAAGAACCAGTAATGAGGATTCACTTAGTAACTGTTTTGCCAAGGGTCCTTCCTATGGTAAAATGGAACATCCATCTTGTTCGTTCAAACAGAAGGTGCTTGATAGCCTTCAACGTGCTCTTAGTCAGGCTGAGAATGATTTCTTGTACATGGTTGAACAGGAAATGGAGGAACGGCCAGATTTAGTATCTATTGGCTCTTGTGTCTTGGTAGTACTTCTACATGGGAAAGACTTGTATACCCTCAATTTAGGTGATAGTCGAGCTTTAGTAGCAACTTATAGCGAAGGAGGTGGTATGGAGGGCAAGAAACTGCAAGCCATTCAACTCACTGACAGTCATACAGTGGACAATAAAGTAGAAAGAGATCAACTTATACATGATCATCCAGATGACCCCGCGACAATTGTTGGTGGAAAAGTTAAGGGAAAGTTGAAGGTGACTAGGGCATTTGGGGTCGGATACCTAAAAAAGGTAGGAAGTAAATTGTTTTTCTGTCTTTAATTACCGCAAAAATCTCGTACACTGTCCTTCTAGAATCTTCTGTTCCATTACTTGGAAAGCTAAAAGGTCTATGTGAAAAAAACTTGTGCTTCTTTTATCGAAATTCAAATTACACACAGGTGTGTCCCCGATAATGTTATCTAAGCGTCACATTATGTATTTCTTAAATGCTTACGTTTATTTTTTTTTCTTCACCTTACATTATCTAGATGCTTCCGTTGTTTTTTAGGTAAAATGGTGTTTACCAAGTAACATGGGCTGGATAAGAGGAGAGACTTCTGTATTGTTAGAAACTAACTTGACTTCTTACATAATCGGGGCATGTTCCACTAAACGTTCTAGGCATGTATCCTATATACTTTAAGTGCAGTGTCTTGTGATAGAGGAACTTAAGGCTGCAAATTTGCATTGCCTGAATTATGCCAATGATGTCACACAATTTTGTATGGCAAGCAGCATTTCTAGAAGGGAATCAACCACATTAAACGGAGTCTGGCCGTTTTATTAGCAAGTAGAGGTAAAACAATTCGTTGATCTGCCAGTTCCTAGGTCTTTTCATTCAATCTCATTTGCCAAAAAATGGCACTGGGAAATTTTTAGTCTATCCTTGTTGCTCATGCATACTGGTTATTTACAATACGTGAAGTGATGTAGTGTCAACGAGGATAAAAAGGTATCTAGTAACTGCCCTAGACATAAGTTGGAGCTACTGAGATAGTGAGTCTAGTATCTTGCCGCCCTGTTATTGCAATTACGACTTATTAATTCCTCACAATACTTCTTTCTTGTGCAGAAAATTTTGAATGATGCTTTGATGGGCATTCTTCGTGTTCGTAACCTTACAAGTCCTCCATATGTGTCCACTCAACCATCACTAAATGTCCACAAAATCTCAAGTTCTGACCACTTTGTTATACTCGGGAGCGATGGTTTGTTTGACTTCTTCAGCAATGATGAGGCAGTAAATCTTGTACATTCGTATATCTTGAACAACCCATCTGGTGATCCTGCGAAATTTCTTTTGGAGAAGCTTGTAGTTAAAGCGGCCAATTGTGCAGGTACAGTCATTGGTATTGTACAGTTACCTAGAAGTTGATTATTTGGTGATGAGTTGGGTTTTTCAATATTGTATAGTTGTTTCCTCATTTGACTCCTAGTTGAAAACCTTGAGCAAGGGAACTAGCCTATTAAATATTAGTGAACCATCATTTGGCCATACGACTTACCATTGTGCAAAGTTCTTCCAAGTTTTTGAGCCAATGGTCCAAAGAAATGAAACTCCGGGGAAGGGAGGGAAGGCTTTTGTAGATTATGAAAACTCCTATATCGGAGAGTTTGATGCTTCATTGACTGATGTTTTTTCATCTTATCATGTATGAACTTCATCTTGCATACTGTTAAGAGTTTGTCCTGTTTTGATTAAATATTACCTTCAAAACTAATATATAAGCTTGAGCAACCGCTCCACTCATTGCCAATTAGGTTTTTAGTTGGATGTTTTAACATAATATTAGAGCTAGGGTGTCGGAGTTTTTTGGACAAGACTCTTGTTAGATTGCCTCATTGTTTGTGTCTTAAGCGCATCTTATTTCGTTTGGATACATAATTCGTTATTACCTCTCCATGTGCGGGTCAGGCATTGCACATGCGGGTGAGTGAGTGTTAGAATTTGTCCCAAATTGATTAATTATTACCTCTAAAACTAGTATATGAACCCGAAAGGCCTTTCCATTCATTGCCATTTGGTTTTGACTTTAATGCTTCAGCATGTACGTTTTCTATATGCGTTGCTTATAAAATGCGGTTCAAATATATAATACTTCAGAAAGTTAAGTAGCGAATGACGACGAATTAAGTCATCAACATCACGAAAAAGTTATGCCGGCAACTCCTGTATTTTGTCACATGACTTGGTGCCTTGGTGTAAAAAAGCGTTGTTTTTCCTTATTGCAGGTTTCAGTACAGAAGAATTGATGAGTATACCTGCTGGAAGGAGAAGGAAATACCATGATGATGTAACAGTAATTGTAATCATCCTGGGGACGAATAAGCGCACTTTGAAGGCATCAACCTGCCTGTAAGTTTTTTGGCATCAAAACCCGGCGAACAAAAATTATTTCATTTAAATTTTGTGCGTCCATTTCGTTTTTTTTGAAGATCACAAATATTTTGAACTTTGTAATAAAAGTTTGTGTTGTATATATGTCATACCTGATATCCAATTCATGTTGCTCGTCTTTGCATGGATATTGTTGTGTTACCTTATTTTTGTGAGTTTCTATTCCCACAAAGAGTCTACACACACTTCTAATACACAGATCCGGACGTAAATGTTCCCGGAACTGTTCGATGTATGTGAGGCCTTCTAAAATAATATGGACCCCACGTACATCGGATAATTCCAAATACATCTGTGTCCAAATCTCTGCAATAAAAGTGTGCATAGACTTGCTTCCCACATATAGCTGATGCCAGAACTGCTGAGACTTTATCTGTTTGGGTTGGCCAATGGCCAACACAGTCTTTAATAGTTTTTGTGGGGTTTGAGAATGCTCTCTCCCCTTCCTTGATCGGTTGGATTCTCCAAACATATCCTCTCTCTCTCTCTCTCTCTCTGCCCCCAAGTGTGACTGCAAGAGCAACAATTTTTTAGCGTCGACATCCTGTATTCTCATCGGATGGCACTTCGATGCCAGAACAGTGCAGACCATCCTGCAAGGGTAGTGCAGTTCGTCCAACCAGCCGATCTTAAACGGGCGTGCGTTCATTCTATGGGCCGGGTCGAGGATTAACCTTAACAGAATGGTCCGACCAGCTTAGCTACAACTATGCTCCATGTGGACGCCAGATGGCTCGATCCTAACACGTAGCGTTTGACATGGCATTTTGTGTGTCATGCATGATGTCATTAATCACGACAATTATTTGTGACGTCACTAAGCTCATGCCTCACACGTACTATGTTGGAGCCCAATCTAGGTTTAACTATATAAGGTGTTTGATAAATGTTAATAAATATGCTTTCATTGAATTTTATAAGTATTTTCAGTTTAAACCTTATCTCCCAATAACTAACTTGAGCATTAGAGTGTTCTCCGACTAACAAACGAATTAGTTTTTGCTTTTACAGTTTAGAGCCACGTTGAAGTGATTTTCCGATCAAATAACTCAAAGGAGATCAACTGGATAAAAGACCTCACAATTTCTAGGGTTTGTACTATTTTCTAATAGTAAGATGATACCTAGGCTCCAAGTAAGTTCGTGTCGAGCTCTTGCCCTCGTGACGTATTTGCAACCTTCGTGCCAATTGACTCATTGTATTACAATAGCTTAAGTAACGGCGTTTCACTAATTTTAGTGGTATGAGAGGTTAGTGAATAATAATTAAAAAAGTCAGAAATATCAGAATAATTTTAAAAATCTAACAATGCACACTCAATTTTTTTTGTTTGTTAAATATTTTAGCTATTTCTGTGTCCTTGAGATGTAAGACATGAGTGAGTCCATGGTAGGGGCCAGCTATATTCTGTATTTTTTTCATTTGACCTTTGCTTCAGAATGTCAAAGGGGTCATCCAATTGCTAGGAGAGAATAAGAAACCCTAGAAAGTAATCAACATTGAAATGACAGGCCAAGTGGGAATTGGAAATATGGGTGTTATTTCTTTTTTGGTTCATAAATAAATTTATACATAGTTTTTCTACAAACTTGTCAAGAAGTATTATTCTTAGCATCACGCAACTATAACATACACAACTTTAACGCACAGAACCGAACACATATGCGTTCGATACATGAGATAATCTTTTTTATATTATGAGCTTCGCGTACATCGAATGGTATCGGACGGTTCCGAATATATTTGAGTTCGGATTTGAGTAGCGAATGTTGTGTTCTTAGAGTTTTTCCACACAACTATCTACAGGGATCCACTGCACTTACGTCGGGACTGAAGCCGAGGTCTAACTGTGTATTTTCAGCACAAAACCACCACACTTACATCGGGACTGAAGTTCAAGTTTCAACATGTGTTCTGAGAGCTAAACCACCCTACTTACGTCGGGACTAAAGCTAAGGTCTCACCACTTGTAATGCCATGATTTATCAAAAATGTTAAATAAAATATTTAACAGCAAAAGATTACTTTTTCATTAAGCAAAATAAATGTCGATTACATATTTGAAAATAGAGATACAAAAATAGAAAAAGAGTTTGACAATATCTAGGTAAACCACGGTGCTATAGCGTCCTCTTTAAAAGTGTTGTCATTAATGGTTGGATACGAGAGCTCAGCTATGTCATCGGTAACACCTAACATTGAAGGCCAGGGGCAAGAAAAAGTTACACCATAAGCGATAAAACTCAGCAAATAAAATCTATCATTAATCCAATTTATGCCACAAAACTTATGATACATGAACATGTCAAAAGCAATGATATAATAATAAGCAAAAGCAATAACGATAGTAAATTATTAGAGTACGAATTGCACAATATAAGTCAAGTCAAGTCAACTTTTTAGACTCACTCTAAATCTCGACACGTGTCTAACCGACTAATAAGTGTCTAAAATCTATTTCAAAATCACACATTCGGGTCAACTCCTGTGTTGCTCGTAAGTCAAAATCATTTCCAAAATAGTGTTATGATGTTCTCGACCAATATGGTACTGACCCCTAAGCTGAACATTTTATCCGACGCATGCGTACCCAAACATCGGTCACAGAACCAATCCAAAAAGAGCGATTTGGTCTCATCGGTCTGATTTAGCAGTTTTTTCGATTTCTTTTGTACACCCCTAAATACAGGGTAGGGTGTAAAGACATCCAGATGAGTTATTAAGGTCAGAATATGATAGAAGCAAAGGGCATATACATCCGGATGGAAAGTCATGTCATCTGAATGAGATTCCGGATGGGTTTAAGACTTCACAGAACAGTTGTAATGCAATAGTCAATTTCATTCGGATGGAGACAATATTTCACAATTTTAAATAAAACACAGAGGAAAGATTCATTCGGATGGAATGAAGATTCATCCGGATGAGGGTTATCTTCTCCAAATCGCATAATTGAGTTTTATTTCGATTGAGCTTCATGAAGCGCTAAGATGAATCAATAACACAAATTGAAGATAGAAAAAAGTTCATTTACCTTGAGTGAAGGATATGGACCTTTGAATTGGAAGGACAGAGCTCAATTTGAGTAGGTGGACTTGAAAATTGGATTTCTCTCCTTCTCACTTACTCTCTAATGAAAATACTACATTTCTCACACTCTCTCAAGCTCTGTGATTAAAGAATTTTTTGGTGAAGATAAAGGAAAGATAGAGAGTTTAAATAGGAGAAAGGTTGAGTGTGATTGTATCCACAAAATCTTTGGTTTGCATTTGCCATGTGAGGTTTGAGAGAGTTTAGAGCTGCCATAGGGGAGTTGTCTGCCAACAATTTGCAGACCATGTGAGACTGGAAGAGGTTTGAAGGAATACCAGGTTCCATGGAGGTTTGAGGGAGGAAGAGAGGAGGGGAGACCAAGGAAAGCCATGGCATTGGGGAGGAAGAAGATCTTCCAAAATTTTCCACATGTACAAACTAAGAGAAAAGGATTCACTAAGATTTTGAGATTTCTTCCAACGTAGATAGATGATGGGATAAAGAAAATGTTCAAGTATGGAAGAGACCATGAGACCATGGTATATGGGCGGTCTCATGGGTTTGGGTTTTGGGCTTGCATCAAAAGAGAATAGGCCAAGGGAAGAATAGGTTTGGATCAAGTTTAGGTTCAATCTAATCTAACAAGATTAAACTACAAAATATAAACTAAAAAGATAAAAATAAAATAATAATTTTTGAAAATTGAATATGATTTCATCAAATTTCTTTATTATTGAATTTAAAATTGTGGGTCTTTACACCGCATGTTCTGAACGCTAAATTACCGCTCTTACGTCAGAACTAAAGTTGAGGTCTCATTACATACTCCGACAGCAAAAGAATAAGTGAAATTAGATAATCACCAAGCAACCATGGAGATTTTAACTTTTTTGAGGAGAATAGTTGGTGTGGGAATATTAGATTAGGTCAAACTTATGATTTTTGCACCTTTTATGAAGAGAATCAATACCGTGTGAATATTTTTGCACTTTCAATTCTCAAACAGTGTTTATGTGATAACCTCAACTTTTCCCACTTGCTTTAGTAGTAAAATTATTAATTTCGTACCAACAAATATATTCTTTTTGTTATTGATACGGTACGTACTGGTACTGGTATGTATCAACTCACCGTTTTGAATTTATATATATATATATATATATAAATAACAAAAAATTATTTTCGACATATAAAACGAAGCCTCATAACTTAAAAATAAATTACCAAACATAAAAGGAATGATTTTAGTATCAATTTATGTGTACAGCCCGATACGGTACAAGCTAAAACAGATCAGAACATGACAGTATAATAGTCGGAACGGTACAACAGTGGACTGATACTTCTATGAGGCCGACATGATACGTATAACTCAATTCAGAGTGGTATGGTATGAGGTAGATAACTAAGAATTTAGTAGAGTCTATGTTGCTATGAAATTACTTCTAAGTGTGTTTTTTTTGTTAAAGTTCCACTGACCTTCATTGAGTTTATTTATTTTTGACAAATACACCTGCCTTATGTAGTTCAAAAAATAACTCTGATATTTCTTACTTTTGAAAGTATTACGCGGTTACATTTCTTATTGTTTAAAATTAGTGAAATATTGTTAGTGAAAATATTAAAACTTCAAGTTTGAAATTTTCTCAACAAGACGAACTATAACATAATTATTATATTTTTTATATTAATTTTTTAAATTTTTTCTGAAATCGAAACTGTGCCAGAAAAAAATATCCTTCAAATTTCTATCACTTTTAATTTTATTTCTTAATGAAATAATGCTAGACTTTCATATTTTTACCCTTTACGAAATCTAATGAGATAAAAGAGAGTTCAGCATGTTCGCGTATTTAGTATACAATGTAGATAGGCAGATAGATATATAGATTTGTATGCATAACTTATTTATGCCATTTCAAAGTAATATTTCCTCCATATAAGCTAGTATTCGAGGAAGCGATCGTAGATAAAAGATCTCAGAGAATAGTTAAACGAAAAGATTTGCGATCTATTTGAAAGAGCATATCGCACCGATATATTCACATACTTATGATCATAGCTTGATGCATTGTAGCTTCCTCTATATCATTGATCATATCATCATTCACCGTCTAATCTCGATAGATTGATCACATGATGTGGCACCCATTAGGGTTTTCGTCACTGAGAATCTCGAAAGAATCCAACGGTGTCGATTGCACTCGATAAATCCCGGGTTTCGCGGGTTCACACGTGTACGGTGATGGAGAAATGTAGCAAGTTGGACCATAACTCTGGCTAGGTATTGCCGCATTGTAACTAATGGCATAGGCAGGATCAGGTACATAGTGAGTTGGATTGTGAAGTTCTTGATGATGACGTGTAGGGTCCAGATTGATTTGATCCATAACATGACCTGGCCCCACGTTTTGAATTTGTGATCCAGTGCCCGCCGGTGCACCGGATGGCAATGATCCGTTGCCGCCATTACTATTACCCTTTCGCCCTTTCTTCTTCTTCTTTTTACCACCATGCCCTCCTCCTCCTCCACTGCTCTGAACAACTCCTCCACTGTTTTCAATCCCACCAGAACCTTTCGCCGGAGAGAACCCGGCGGCGGGAACATTGCCCGGCACCTCCCCTTCACCATTCTTAGGTTTCACTTCAGGATTCTCAATTGGGTTCTCATCATTTTCCTCACCAGAACTGTTTTCATCTTCTTTTGGGTCATCTCCTTTCCCACCATTCTCTGGTTTGCCGGAGTTTTTCTGTTTTCGGGTGACTTTTTCGGGCCAAATCTCTGCATGTTTTCCAGTTTTGACTAGTTTCTTGATCAGAGTCTCTGGCTTCACATTTCCAGTAACTGTAACTTTTTGCTGCCGTGAGTCAATAGTTGTGGTATAAACACCTGGAGATAGACAAGGGATATATATATACAATAGATGTTATATATATGTCTTGGAATTGGAAAACGCCGTCCTTCTAACACACAATACATTGTTCTGACAGTTGTTGGGACAGTATTCGAATAGTGTTTTAGATGTCAAAACCATGTCATTTTGGCACAGAGCAAGCCTGCTATGCAATAGACTCTCTTTTTTGTGTATCTATAGACAGCATAGCTTATGTGTTGCCTTAAAAAAAAGTCATCATTTTGACTAACAAAAAATTATCTAATCGGTTTGACTATATTTAGGCTGTTTTTGATTGCCCAAAAAGCACCGTTTTGGCTCGCAACAAATTTTGTTGTGCATAGAGTCTTCGTGTCTCTATTTATATTTTCGTGCATAGTATAAGTACTGTGCTTTTGGACACTCTGTTAATAAAATAAATATGTATTATGTATTTCTATAATACGAGTACCGCGTTTATAAGAATATGACCGTCGTGTTGTTTTCACATGTTTGATTAGCCTGTCTTGTTTTATCATTAACTTATTTTGTATCTGAATGTGTCTAAATAAGACAAGATGACCAAATCAGCCCTCAAAACCAATTATTTAAATAAATAAAAGACCTAGAAAATAAATTTTGAAAACATTAAAAAAAAATGACCAGAAAAAACAAACTGAAAACCCCAAGAATATAGAGGATGCTAATAAAATTGGGTGAAAGGAAAAAGAAAATGATGATATTTCACATGTTATGTTGTTCACTCTGTTTCTTGAGCTTCAAAGGGTGAAGGATTTAGAGTGTTGTGTATATATCTATATATACATATAGATATAATGGTGAAGGATATGGAGTATGGAGTGTGTATGTGTGTGTGTATATATATAGAGACAGATAGATAGATATATACCATCTATGCTTTGTAGAACTTTCTTGACTTTTCTCTTGCATCCTTCACAGTGGATGGAAACTTTCAAAACCCATGTCTGAAAATCACAGAAAATCAGTATGAAAACAAAAACCCAATAAAGATATATATATACATACATACAAAAATATTGAAAGAGTTAAGAGGGGTGTAGAGATTAACATGGACATACCTGATATATTAGTGGCTGTTGCAGAGGTTCTCCAGCGGCAGATGTTGTGGCCATGAGAGAGAGAGAGAGAGAGAGAGACTGGTGTAGAGAATTGAAGAGGTTAAAAGTGTGAAGGAATAAATGCAAGATGAGACATTAGAGAGAGTGAAAGAGAATTGAAGAGATTAAAAGTGTTAAAAGGAATAAATGCAAGATGAGACATTAGAGAGAGTGGGAACTGGGAAGTAGTACTAAGGGGGTGTTTGGGAGCCTATTTTTTAGCTTTTGAGTTTTGGTTTTTTGACTTTTTAGTTTTTTGGATTATGGCCAGAATGAGTTTTGAATTTGGAGAAGTGTTTGGGAGACATGTGCAGAATGTGTTTTGCAGAAGTAGTAGTGTTTGGGAGAAGAATATTGAAAATGAGTTATGGATTATTTTTGACCAATTTGCCCTTAGTGAAAATGAAGACTTGTAATTTATTTAAAATTATAATTGAAGAATATTTTGTGAAATGGCCCGTCTATTTTTTGAAAAAAATTATTTTTAGAAAATATTTATACTTGATCTTCCTCTGTTTTTTTAAACAACTTGAAATTCTCTCGTACGTTTTATTAGAAAAAAATAAAAGAGTTGGTTCGAAAAAATACAATTAACATTGCACAATTTTAAAAACATACATAAACATATGAAACATTACCCAATACATAAAAAAAAAACATTCTAATAAAAATACATTAGGTAAACACTTTACTACAGAGGCATTTAACGTATACGGTTTATGTGTCAAAAAATTAGCGACCCACTTTGCACCGGTGAATGTGGAGGTACGACATGGTTGGTTGTCCATGTAAGTGTCTTGGTGGAAATGTAAGATGCAGGGCTTCCGACACCTCTCTTTATGTGGCTTACGACATCTAAAATACAATTCCCCTTTCGACTTGTAATTGGAGAATATTTTATAAAAGGGACCCGTCTGTTTTTTAAAAAACTTTTTTTTAGAAAATATTGTTTGATTTTCTAATTTTTTTAAATGAGTTGAAATTCTCCCGTAGTTAATAAGAATTATGGAAAATGAAAGTGATCAGGAAAAAAAATTAAGAAGATGGTCCAAAAAATACAATTATAAACATTACACAATTTGAAAACATACATAAATATATTATACATATTAAAAATATTACACAATAAGAGCATATAAGAGCATCTCCAGCCCTTAAAGGAGCAAATAGAGGGGAGTGAGTTTTTTACTTAAATTTTGAGTAAACAAAAGAGTACTATTGCCTTTGAAAAATGATGAATGCAAAGGAGAAAGAAACCAATCAAAATATTCTACACCAAAAAGCAGCTGCTGGCTAGCTTGCTGGTTTCCAGTGTGCGGAAACAATTGGCCAAGATTGCAGGGTAGTATGGGAAGAGATATTTGCATCTTTTGGGAAATGAAAAACGAGAATGCAAAAAGCACCTAAAGACCTGTTTTTCACTTATTGCTCCCAACATCAAAAATTGAGAACTTGTTTTCCAGAATGAGTTTTGCTAATATGGCGCCCAAACACCAAAAAACCAAAAATGAGAATGTAAAACCAGAAAAAGGAGGCTCCCAAACAGGCTCTAAATAGCCTACAAAGCATAGGTCCACTTGAGCGATTGCAAGCTTATAAATATTTTACCGTAGACATAAAAATGGTACTAAATATTTTTAATATCGTATTATTCTAAATACCGGCCGTTACGTATTGGGTATCAGCTGTATTGGCTAATACCGGTCAATATCAGCCGGCGCTGGTTTATATATATATCGATAGTTGCGCGAAAAAATTAATTTTTTTTTGGTGCGCTCTCTCTCTCTCTCTCTCCCTATGTGATTTATTTACATATATATATATGGGGCCGACTCCATGGACCAATACTTTTTTAGACCAATATCAGACCAACATCTAAACTCTTCATTCCTGATTAAATTTTAACGATCTGAATCATTCAATGTGTTTAAAACATGTTATTAAGGATACCCATGAGAAATCAGCTCAAAATATTACCAGAAATGCCTTGGTACAAGCAATAGTTCAAAATGATATATAGTATGTATTCAGATAACTTATTGGTTGAAAATACCAGCTAAACAATGACACATGGTATTTCAAGAGCACCGAATAATCAGTCCCTCTCTTTTCTTTTGATAGGCTTCAAATTATCCCTACATCCACCCACCCTCTTCCTTACCGTTGCCCTAAAACGTTGCTCTCCTCCCCCCGCCCCCCGACCCTTTTAAATATGTGCTTACGATTTGGAATCCCTCCTCCTCATCTCAAAACCACTACACGTTATCTAGTTACGATATGAATATATCGATACTACATATTGCTATCAATCCAAGTAAGGTGAACTCTATATTTACAACCACTATATTCATGTTTGCTCATAACTGATCAAGACCCTAGTAGCCTTTAGACTTTGATACGGACTTTCTGTCACTATTGGTCATAGAAGTCACCCGAGGGGTTAACCGGACAACTTGGACTAGAGATTCAAGTATGATGAATTCTATATCCGCATCCACTACGTACATACAATAATGTCTCGTTCTTTTTGCGTTGTCACATTTACATTATTTAAATTTGAGTTTTTTTTTTCCTGCAAAATTTCTAGCAAATTGTACCTCAAAAAAGGCTGAGTTCACCACGTGCCATAATATGACAGTAAATAAGTAAAGCTTCAATTATGTATGTTTTGAAAATAAAAGTGGTACTTTTCTTTTGTGCTCTGAATCAACCCACCTTCCCCATTGCTAGAGGCCAAGATATCAGATCACAGCATGTACTCTAAATTACAAAAAAATAAAATAAAATCCCATAATTCTTGTTCAATTATCTTTCTCATTATTGACTCACCTGGAGCTGTGTTGTGCACACTGCACAACAGAGTATGTTGCACGTAAAAATAACATTATTTTGACGCCACAAAAATTCCCTAAACAGTGGAGCAATTCTTTGAGTACAGAGCTTCGAGAATCTATAAAAGGGCATCTAAGACTAAGGAAGAATGAAAGAAAGTCAATTACTGGATCTCGTCTTGCTTGTTGAAAGAGAGGAAGCTTCCAAACCATATTTTCCAGTTAGATAGAGAGCGATCACTTAACAATGAATACTAATTGAAAACGGCTAAGAATTCATAACTATCTTTTACGGGAACCCGTGTCTTCGACATGAAAAGACAATATCCTAACCACTGGACGAAAAGGACCAAAAAATCATTCTTCATATACTAAGTTCCGAAAATAGAAGTGGTTCGTTTTGTTTTCATTTTGGCACACAACAAGCACCCCTGATCTTTGAAGAATACCATGTAACGCCCCATGTAAACCACTAATCCAATAACTTGTTGAAGCTCAATCACGTGACCCAAAATGCTTAAATCCAAGTTGTTAGTAGTAATTTACATGGTTTCTTATATACCCAGGATCACCCATGTAAACTTTCGATGTAGGACGAGACATCACAATCTCTCCACATTTAAGACCTTGAGTCCTCGCAAAGGGTCGAACACTAGAGTCACCACGGTCTAACCCTCGGGTCTATTCTCTAGTGACCAAACAAAGTCCCGACCCTATGCTCGATCATGTACATGGGTCGCTCTGATACTATTTGTAACGCCCTATGTAAACCACTGACACAACAATTTGTTGAAGCCCAATCACGTGGCCCAAAATACTTAAACCCAAGTTGTTAGTAGTAGTTTACATGGTTCCTTATATACCCAGAATTACCCATGTAGACTTTCGATGTAGGACGGGACATCACATACTATGTGATAATTTTACACCTTGTATATAGAGAGATGATGTTCATCCTATATTCATTATCAAAGAAATTAGAAATATGGAACCATGCGGCTACATAGATTTATTTTCAATTTTCCTATTCATTCCTTGTGAACTTTACATAATCTTGCGAAGACGCTAGAATTATAAAAAGCTTCAATGATTAGAATCTCACTTTAAAGAGGTCGTCAAGAATATTAACAATATTGACTGCAACTATATTTATTTCGAAAAATGAATGGGCCACACTAAACAAACTCTACTTTTTTCAAAATAAATGTGTTCCAATCAAGTTTTGATTTGAATCCAATTAACATATTTGTTAGCATAATATTATTGACCAGCTTAAAAAAAATAAACGGTTTTAATCATTAAAATGGAATGGAGGAGAAAAAAATTGCCAAGTACTGCAGTCCACTTGTCAAAAGCTGAGAAATACTAAAAATTTGCTTATTTCATCCTATTACTAAGCCCCCATTTGGTCTTGCGTTTTTTTTTTAAATTATCTTTTTATTACTACTTAAATTATTAGTTTTTGAACTATTAATTCATATTGATGAGAATAATTCAAAAAGCAAAAATTATGGCAATACTTAGAAAATTATTAAACACATAAACAATTAAAAAATTAAATTAATTTTGTAGTTTCTTAACTTTTGAAATTTGTTTTGTATTTTTTTAATTTCTCTCGTTACAGTAAATAAATAATCGATAAAAATTTCATGTAAAACTAACAGAATTGAAATTTTTTAAAATAAGAAACAAACAAATAAAAAAAAAGTTAAAACTTAGCCTAACTTCCCGGGGTACAAATTTTACATTGGAAAAGTCTGTATAAACAAATTTTCTGGAGAAATCCGGATACATAAAGCGTTAGATGCTTGTGAAACTCTTAAATTATTGAGGACACCATATGCATCTCATAAATTCTGAATATATTTGTGTATCTAACATTACTCTTTTCTATTTCAGGAACAAGAGATGAGTCTCTCAAGGTATCAAGGTGTAGATCGAGAGAGAGAGAGAGAGAGAGAGAGAGAAGGGGGGGGGTGACTGTCAAGATGTCTTTCACAATTAAGTGGAGCAGTGATGACCAGTTTCATGAGTAAATAAATCAAGAGTGCTACATACACATCATTTTAACACATCACTTTTATACATCACTTAAAACTACGTCGTTTTATGTTAAGGAAGATCCAAATATGTTTTCAGCGATATGGGTCAAAAACAAATATGGTTTTTTTTCAACACAAAACTATGTAGTTTTAAGTGATATGTGAAAGCGATGTGTAAAAATAGTGTGTCTTTAGCATTTATGTAAATATAAAGGGAATCATTAGTTGATGCAAAGGAGGGTGGACGTACAGGTAAATGAGGAGAGAGAGAGAGAGAGACCTTGAAAGCTGGATCATTTATCATGAAAGAAACACATCAAAACCACCTTGATAATTGAATCATGGGGAAAAACAAAAGCAACAAGTCTAAGAATACAAACACAATACACGGATCCGAACACGAAAGTATTCGAAATCATCCAATGCACATAGTGCATATATATCGCACAATTATGAACATGTCTATATCAAAATATGTGTATAAAAAATTGTATTTCTAAACTTTTTCACACAAAAATCTATCTTAGATGTTACTAAGTAGCTTAACAAGTCAGTGCCTACTGCCTCACAAGTGACAATATAAATGCCACAACACAAGTTTCTTGATCTAGCGTGTCTACGTGTATCGAACAATTTCAATATCTTAATATATTTGTTAGAGAGATGTGTGCATAAACTTGCTCTTCTTTACTCCCGTGGCAAAAAAAGCAAATACACAATAGTAGAATATATGTCACCCTACTCATAGAAGAACGTCATGTTCATTTTTATTTTATTAATTCAGAGTATCCGAACCAATTTACATACATCTCAACTAATTACTAAAGAATCAATCTTAACGTCCATTACAATAAGAACAAAACCTTATATGAATTGACCTTATAAGAATTAATAACACCTTAAAAGTCTCAAATCAACTCGTAAATCATAAGCTTTTGCCACCAAGCTAATTTCTTGGAATTAAAAATGTCATATTCATAAGGGCTACTATCATTTTTACGTGAAATGTAGTACATATTGATGAGCTAATGAATAACGATATCAAATCATACGGAAATAATGTCTACCTCCTAATTGGATACAAAAAGTCAAGAAACACATATATAGATGTGTTCGGAATCATTGTATACACATAAAACCTTCAAATTATTAAAGACCTTATGCACATCCAACGCCTCCAAACACATCTGTGTCCGAAATGTGTGTTCTTAACATTACACAATTATGTATGGCATGCATTGTAATCTTCTTGTTAGTCATCTAAAGCTGACCCAAACACTATTTGCATCATATATTCATATCTACGATCACTCAAACGCATAAGTTTTGGAGATAAAATTTCACCTCTATTGATACACAAACAATAATGTTTTTTTTATAGCCGATATATTCGGTCGATTTTGATATTACTTCCAACTTAATACCAACTAGTTCTTGCAAACCTCCAATGGTCTCGAGTGATTAGTTTTGATAGAATTTGACCTAATGACCTTAGAAGAGTAAACTCTTTAGTCATCCTCTATTCTTCCACTAAATCAACGGCTTGGTTACACACAATAAAGTTGCAAAAAAAGGAACCCCCGAGGAGCACAATCCTCAACTCCCTTTGGCTGTCTTCCTCATCACACACTACACCAGACTACTTCATACATTACGTACATGTATTTATAGGCAAACTTATGAAAAGAAAAAACAAAGAGATCACTCGTGTAATCTCCAGATCTTCAAGATAAACCTAAAATAAATTTGGAGCTTATCTGGTCAAAAGGAAGAGACTGCTCCAAGCCTCCAACAGCCCTCCTTTTGAGCTGCAAAAATCTCCCATTTCACACACGAGTGGATCTTCAACATATTGAGGTATTGATACCATATTGACCAAATGCCCACCTTGCACAGGTGAACCTACGCTCTCTCCATTGCATGAAATCGGAGCATTACATAATGAGGCCACTCTACAAACTTTAAAAATAATAACAATAAAGTGACTTGAGGTGAGCTTGTCACACAGGAGAACATTAGTAAGTACTGACCAAATGCCCAGGTAAAATCAAGGAGTAAAGCTTACTAGTAAGAAATATTTGAATACCAATCTCATAGATATCATTTATCTCATATGTATCATAGAGTGAAGTACAGTGGAAGGTAACCAGGTAAGCATAATTTCGAGGACAAAACAAACAAAATTACATCATTCTGTCCAAACTACAGCCACACTACCGCCCCCAAACCCTAAATGCATTTGTTTCCATACAAATTACTCCAAAATCCAGATGAGAGATCTGTCTTAAGCTAGAAAACAATGTTCTACCTCTCTTTTAACGCACCCAAACCTAAAGGGATTAGTTTCCATACAAATTACTCCAGAATCCAGATGAGAGATCTGTCTTGAGCTAGAAAACAGTGTTCTACCTCTCTTTTAACTTACCAAACGATACACAACATTGGAAAAATGCAGTTTCAGGCTATGATGAGCTTGAAAATGAAGAACAAATGCATGAGAATTTGACCTATTGCTCAGTGTCTCTGAGATTATCCTCCTTAGGCAGATCTTCAACTTCCTCGTCATTGCTCTCAACCTTGGCATCTGCCTCTTTTACTTCCGCTGAAACATCCTGTAACTACAAGAATTCCAACATAATCAGTCCAGCTATGGTTTCTGAAAGCATAGAATATTGTAAGTATTAGGTGTGAAATCGGTTCAGATTGTCATTTTGTAGAAATTTCGCATATTGATCCTGACTAATTTTATGTAAGGACATTAATCAGTTTGGGAGAATTGGTCCAGTCAGGGCATTTAGGGCATTCAAGTTGACCAAAATGGCCTTAAATTTGGGCCACATGACTAAAAAATCGGCTTAACTTTTTACCCCGTAAATCACATTTGAACTACAAGTAATATAAAGTAGAAAACTCAACCAAAATCACCTATTAAAAAATAACAGAAAAATGCATCTAGAGTTTTGTTGTTCTTCCCCTTCGCTGATTGTTGGATTAGAGTGAGATTGAATGGGTAAGATTTATCGCTATAAATTCGGTTTGGTTCCGTTCGGTTAGGTTAGGTTAGTACGAACAAAAAATAAGAGAGCCTGAAACCTAACCAAAAATAGGAAAAATCCTAAATCCTAAACCAAAACTCTACTCCTGTTCCAGACCGACCGAACCACGATTTTTCCAATCAGTTCGATTTTTTCGAAGATCCTTTCACCCCTAATACATATATCACTCAATGAATAACAAAACTCATATAGCTTACTCCCAGGTTTTTTAAGCTAGCAGTAACATCCTCTTGCTGCTGGTGGAGAGTGGTCCTCAATTCTTGAAATTCCTAGTGTATTGCACAGAGCAAACTTCTATATTAGATGTTGTATCCATATCAAAAACATCGGACTTAAAAAAAATATCAAAGTGTTGCTCACTGATCGAAGTTGGTCCACTTCAACATTGAGTGATTTCTTGAGTTCTGAAAGCTCCTGTGTCAAGAAATTTGAAAAAGGGGTTATGATATCATAACAATTACCAGTTTTAATAGCACCAATAGCAAAGCAAACTGTTTGAAAAATCAAATTGGCAGAAGGGCATAATGAATACAAAGATCAAATTTTAACAGAGGACCTAAGTTATAGCCTATGTAGCACGGATACGGATACGAACATGAGACACGACAATTCTAGAAAAATGAGAACACGGTAGGCGCATGTCATTTCATAAAATAATTTTCCAGTTACCTTACCTACGTTGTAAGTTGTAACCGCTAAATATTTTTGTTCGAACTTATATCGAACATTCGAATGTGTTTCCAACCGATGGGGCATGCCTATATAGGTAAACTAATATATTACATTACACTTTTGGCCAACACCAGTTATATTATAAAACTCTACGCCAGGAAAAATTATTAAGATAAAAAATACCCCACAGTGTCCGCATGAGTGTCCCCAGCGTGTTCCCTTTAAAAATACCAAAATCCCAAGTGTCCCTGCGTTCCCAAATATCCGATAGTGACACAAGTCTACAACAACCTCCTAAGACTGTCCGTGCTTCATATGGTACACCGAAAGCCAAAAGAGATTGTTGAATAATATTGTATGAAAGCTTGATTAGAGATTATGACTCTAATCTTTTATATAGTAATCCCATTATGAGTATAATTACAACATGGAAAGACAATAATAAGGAAAGACACAATAATAAGGAAAGACACAACAATAAGAAAAGACATAATATGACAGCTAATACACCAATAAAGGAAATAAATCAATATACGGAAATAAACCAATATATGGTGAATCTTCAACAGAGATCTCCGTTCAAGCCACCATCACTACCAATACATATCCCCACTCGATCAACCAAGGAAGTTGTTGGGTTAATGTAGGGTTTAACTGTTTAAGTACAAAAACTACAACTAAAAATCATCACCCCGCTTGCCTTTTTTTTATAAGCGAAGCATCCAGTCGACTTAGGACTAAGATGAGATAAAACTTAGGAGAGTTACCACCTAAATTACTGACTAATTCTCAGGGCCTTAGAGGTAATGACCGGGCATAACCCCCAATGGCCCTAAGTCTTAAGTTGCAGAGTTTCAACCACAGAATGTCTGGGTTTACGGCTCATCCGCTATACCACTACGACAAGCCTTTTGGGGTTCACTTGCTCTTCTTGTTCTGCTTGGATATCTTGTCAGATGCCCCATTTTATCTATTAAAAGTGAAGTACAAAATGTATAATTATTTAATTGAGAAAATTCTCGTGCAACTCCTCAAGGTAAACACTTAACTGCAATGTAGATACTTTGATTTGGTTGTTGCACAAGGATTGAAATCGAACCATTAGATTTCCAAAACATCATCAAAGAAAAAAATATTGAAACGAGAACTTCATCAAATGAGGTTCTCTCCAACGAGCTTTAATATCTTAAGCTCAATGGCTTTTCAACTGCTTGTGTTGGTAGACTGGCTATTCTGTTACATTCAATCAATCAATTTTCTTGGTAGGAGGGCGATTCAACAACTGTTGACATCATTTGCCCATGGTTGCTAGATGTATGGTAGGCTGGTAGCTCATTATAAGAGTTGACGGTAAAGCACTAATACTTGGCCGTTAAACGAAAATGCTAGATGTATGGTAGCTCACTATAAGAGTTGAGGGTAAAGCATAAGAAAAAGAAGGAAATGATGAAAAAGCATTTCGACTTGTTATGCTAGACCGGGGCGTATTTTACACGAATCATTCTAAATACGCAAAGTATCCATGTTGGACACTCGACAAACATATTTTGTACATGTAGTATTAAGCAGGGATAGAACTCCTATAATATGCATGCTATGACCTAAGATAACTTCTAAACCACAATTTACCCAGTGGCGAAAAGGAAATATACTTACGAATTTAAATAACTTGGCATGTCCCTGTATCCTTGAGATAAAAAAAAGATGAACCCGACGCTAGCAAAACTCATACCCACAAAAGAACCAGAGTCCACATAACATAGATTGCAGCTATTTTTGCTGCTGATTCTGGGACTGATACAAAGCAATACTGAAAGGCCTTTGTTCTAATTCTCCAAACATCAAATATGCAATATACAAGATCCAACAAAAGGCAAGATAATGGCATAGCAATGACCGAAAGCAAGTATCCAACTCTAGCGCAAGGAAGTTCTTGACAGTGAGTCACATTTCAGTTCACTTAAAGGCCAACAAATGTCACAAAGCACATACAACCAAAGCACATAATCCATGAATGAAACATCACATGGTGCTAAACTTACGTCACGGTAGGTCTTGACTTGATTGTCTAACTTTGACCTCCAGCTTTGTAGGTCCTAAACATCAAAAAAACATATGTTATAGCCGGAAGTAAGAGTTTAAAAATGTTGAACACACAATACATTTGCACAAAAATGGTCACGCATTTGCAAAACCATAGGAAATGTTAGCGCAATCACTCAATCACACACACAGTGTCGAATACGAAACAGTAAAGAGATCAACATAAGATTTACGTGGTTTCCCAAAACCAGGTACATCCACGGGAGCGGAGCGAGGTTTGTTATTTGAGCTCATGTCTAGGATTTTACAATAGAGAGTATTTTATAGACATACTCTATTCCAATCCTAATCGGATTCTAATTAGGTAAACCAACTCTAATTAGAATACAACTCTAATTAGAATCCAACTCTAATTAGGTAACCCAACTCTAATTAGAATCCAACTCTAATTAGATCATAAAGTCCAACTCTAATTAAAGTGTACTGCACCGCAGGGCCTTTTCCCCTGCACCCCCAATCCATTGGGCCAAAGGCCCAATTACACCAGTTGAACCCATTGGGCCAGAAGCCTCACTCCGCTCTGCTCAGTCGCTTCGCTCCACTACGCTCAGCTTCTGACCCGCTCCATATGAGCCATAAGTTCCAACAAGAACAATGTTAGAAATGTCAATCAAGAGATAAAATGTCAGATTCCAAGTCATGATAAAGTTAGACGACGAGAAGAACCGTGTGACATAAGTTAATTTATCTAGTTGAGGCATGATTGATTGGGAAAAAATGATTCCCTCGAGAAACCACAGCCTAGCGTTTAATTAGAATCGCAGTCGGTGACTTCTTTTCTATTGTATTGGCAGTGCAGCGCCCTTAAAGCACATGGTAATGCCTTCTCATTACCCCTGGGATTGCTTGTACCAAGTTTTTGTTGTTCCTCAAATACCTAGTCTTTCTTTTTTTGCAAGACCTAAGAGCTCAGATCCAAGGAGCCTACTATAGGAGTTATCCCATCATTGGCAAGCCTATCCATTAGAAATAGACCAAATATCTGACCTGTTGATGACCCAGTGCAGGTTATACAAGCAATGTCTATATTCTAAAGTCCGAGTGGATTAAAATCACCTGTTTCAGCCCTTGAATCCTACCAAGAAGTTCTAGCCTCGATTCGTTCAATTCCTGAGACACAAACACAAACAGCGTCAATTAAACAAACATCTTACATTTGCCAAAAAAACTAAACATTCGACACGAAAAACCTCTTACCGCAATTTTGTAATTCATAGGCACTATGTTCTCTTTCTTCTGCAAAATTGCGAAACAGACAAATAAAAATCACAAAATCAGCAGTAAACAAGCTCAAATTCAATCTGAACACAAAACTTGCATTTTCTAAAACACAAATAGCTGCATACATGTGATCATCTGTGCAACAATAGATGTAGTGAGAGAGAAGACTTACGGAAGAGAGAAGAGCGGCGGTGGGCACGGAGGGAGTGGAGTCCGAGTTTTCCATATATAGAGAGAGAGAGAGATGAAATCGAGTTCTAGGGTTTTTTCCAGGTGGTGTTTCTGGATCTGATCTGACAAGGAGACAAATCACAAAGAAAAATGTAAGCTGAATCACTCTCTCCCTCTCCCCCTCTCTCTCTCTCTCTCTGAATTCAAACCTTTTAGAGTGTTTGGGCGGGCCGAAATGATACGAAATTTTTGAAGTTCTTTTTCCCGTTCCGTACTTTCGGCGGAAGTGATGCTTATCCGAACGTAATGGCGGTACACGTGGTTTACACGTGACTTGCATTTTTGGGCACTGGGGCTTTGTTTATTGGACTCTACCATTGGGCCGGAGCGGTAAGATGCCCGACCCAGTTAGAGTCTCTAGATTGTAAAAGCCAACCCAAATGATTCAAAACCCCTCGCAAGCACATGTCAGAGCGAGAGGCTTTAAATCATCTCGATTGGATTTTTCCTAGCCGGCCTACTCTTTGGGACCTTGAGTTGGGCCAAAGTGGCCAGAGGACCAATCCCACTGGAGTCTCTAGCATGTCTCGACTTGAGTTGTCTTTTGCTTAATAGTTTATTCGCTCGTCAAATAAGCAATTGATCAAGTCTCTCTGTCAGCATTCAATTCAATCAAGGCATTGATTGTCCCGTCACATTTTCATCGCCAGGTGAGGCACTTAATTAGTGAATCAAGAACAAAGGTGTTAGTAACAAAGGCATATTCAATTCTAAGACTGTTGTTTTGCCAATTTCATATTATTTACTTTGAACCAATTGATTAGATTGACTAATATTTTGATGCGGAGTGAGAACATATACAGTTGAGTTTAGCCTCGATTCTTATCCTCTATGTATTCATGCCACGTCCCATATACTCGAGCCTGGCTACCCACTTGTGCGTTACTAGAGCCGCTGTCCGAGTTTCAATTCTTGAAAATTCGAAGAGTTGTGGATAAAATAGAATAATGAAGTGTCTCGCGGCAACTAAAAAGTCTCATTCATACACGTTATCCCAGTACCTTCATGCCTCCATTTATGACATAAGACTCAAAAAGTTTAGATCCTTTCATGACTCGATAAATATATTAGTCTCGTTTATTAATTTGATATACATAAATTTCGGTCTACAAATTTCCATCCAATATTTTGTGCTATTTGTGCGAGAGATAGATGGATATCGTAAATTCGATTTAACTGTATATCACAAGGATCTTTCATTCAAGTGATAAAAAAATTAGTGAAACACCAAATACGAAGTCACGTTGTATGTATAATCTAATCCGGTATTTATATTGTATAGAACAAACTTAGTATATCTAAATGATAATTGCAGCTCCAATTATTGCATCTAATCATATCTTCTTACTATACTTTAATTCTACTTTAATTACTTTATAATGAATTTTAAGTTAATTATAATTCCTCAATAAAATAATTAAAGGCCGCTTAAAGTGAATCAATGTCTCTCCGGATTTTATACCTTTCTTTCCTTTTTGTCAAAGAGAGACATTTATTAAAGTCAAAAGAAATCCAAAAAACAGTCATTCCACTTTCAAAGTCTCTGCTACAAATTAATTCCAACCCCAATAAATTATTTTTATTTTAACTTGAAAATTTAAGAAGCGGAGTTGCTAGATTTGCGAATTTGACCCGATTTCTTTTTCTCGACCATCTCCCTTTTGTTAGTTTGCGAGATAAGTAATTTGTCAGTGTCGGTCGACTGATACCAACCAGAAGACACTCTGACCATTAAGTCAATCATCAGATCAAATAGAAGAAAGTGCAACGTAGTATTTGCACTTTCAGCTAGAGCATTTATTTATAGAGTTCTGTAATATCCGTGATTTTGACTTAAGAATGCTGTCAGGATATTGCTGGACACGCGCATTGGCTGGCATCATTATCATTGTAGTCGACGTCAACCACAAATCCTTCCAGGAACTTCTAAAAGTATCATCGATTCGGGTCTTTATTTGGGCCGAATTATCAACCTGACCCATATCCGGTATTGGATTAATGTTCGTAGATTATGTTGGAATTCCGATCTCGTTGGCCCATCACTTAAATTCAGCCCATTTTTTTTGGCCACAACCATGTCCTATGTGTCCCGGGAAATCTCTTGTGCACAACACACAAAAGAATATACTGGATATTAAAATAATGTCGTTTTTATTAAAATAAAACCTAAACACTGTTCAAATACTACCCAAAATGAAACTTTTTAATGCGCACCATATTTGCTATGCGCTATGCATCGCAAAATCTTCTAGTCTGAAATACAAAATGAGATTACGCTATGCACAACAGAATCTCCGTCTCCGAGAAATGAATGAGAGCTTAACCCCTCTAAGTTGCCTTGTCAAAATCTAAAGAGAAATGCCAAAAAGGAAAAGGGACAAAAAGCTAACTTCACCGCAAAGTTAAAAGAGAACCAAACGGAGCCTTAGAAAAAGATAAAACGTAGAAGCCGAAACAGAGGGACTCTTTCTCTGGTTAGGCTCTCCATTTTTCCAGTCTCTGGAACTCCGAAATCGACTCACTGAGTTGAGGAGATGGGACAGGAATCGTTCATATACAGCTTCGTGGCTCGGGGGACAATGGTGTTGGCCGAGTACACCGAGTTCACTGGGAATTTTCCGGCAATCGCAACTCAGTGCCTCCAGAGACTTCCGTCGTCCAACAACAAGTTCACCTACAACTGCGACCACCACACCTTCAATTTCCTCGTCGAGGACGGTTACGGTAATTATGCTCATTTTCCCGCCCGATCTCTCTGTTTTCGCTGCATTTTCTCGGGAACCAAACACGGGTTTTTAGCTCAATTCCTGCTGGAAAGTGGTTGGATCTGTACTATGTTCTTGTAAAGTTAGTGTCTTTTACATAGTTTGGGAGCTAAAACCTTAAAAAGACTTGGAGAGATTGATATAAAGTGATTTGTGCCTTTCTGTTTGTTTGCTGAGAAAGATCAGTGAGAAAGAAACAAAACATGGGTTTTGGATCTCATGATCCTTTACTTGTTTTCTTTTGTTCTGGGAAAAGTGATAGCTGATAGCTGACTCCAACCAAATGAATACCTAATCAGGTTTAATTTTTATTTTGTTGTAATTTAATCAATCTTAATTCTTTATATGGTTTTGTAAGTAATACTTGGTTTATCTGAATTGAAAACTTATTATCATATGATCTTGTTATATGATGTGGAATCTTTCCTTGATTGTTCTCGAATTGGACCTTGTCATCCTGATTCTCTACGGCCCGGTTATTAGTGGCCAAAATTTTAAACTGGATTTGGTAGATATAGCAAGGAGAACGATACAGTAGAATGAGAAATTTATTATGAACGAGCGAATATTCACAAAGAGTTTGTTTGAGTATTTTTTCAAGAACGAGGATATGGTACATATGACTGGATGGATGACATTTTTATAATCGATAATGACATTCTCGTAATTAATAGTGGTATTTCTGTAAATAGAAGGGAGATATAAAAAGAGAGAAGATATGGATGGGTAGGGGAAGGGGGAAGGGGGAAGGGGGAAGGGGGAAGGGGGGAGTGTTAGGATAATTTTATCCCTATGAAAGGGCTAAAATAGTCCATAGATACCATATCCGGGGTACAAGGAAGTAAACGAACCCCAGATATGGTAGATTTGGATAGTCATATCCGGGATGATAACATTGGACCCGTTCTATGACCGTTAACAAACAAGCCCTTAATATGGACTTCAATTTTACATTATTAGGATGACAAACATACTTAAGTTTTAGTTGAGCAACCGTCGTACGCGTGCTATGCATGGGAGCATAAGAACCCTGATCGAATTATTTTATTTTAATTCTGATAAAAAGAACTAAACTACAGTGTATAGTAAATAGGATAGTAAGATATAAGTGCAAGTTGTTGATTATGAACTTACCGCTTATGCCCCTGGCAACACATGTGCTACAATGGGCGGGATAAAAGGTCGCCATCACACAAGGCCGAGCTTACTTAAAAAACCCATCCTCAGTTCAGATTGCAGGCTGTGGGTTTAGATAAAGGCAGAGTCTTTACGTTGTTTGGGAGCTACAATCCTAAAATTTGACAGAATAGATATGATGTGCTTTTTCCTGTTACTGTTTTTTAGAGTAATTGATTCTGTTTCATTGCTAAGATTCCTAAGAAACCTAGTGAAAAGAAAAAAAATAAGGGTTGGGTGTTGTGGATCTCATGATGTTTTTTCCCTGAGAGATGGCGATTAGCCAGTAGCTCAGCTCATCCATGTGGTACATGTCAATAGCTGATTCTGTTTAGTTGGATTTTAATAAGTCTTTGTTCTACATCTTTCTTTGCTTAGCAAAAAAAGAGTATTTGTTCTACATGCGGTTTTTGTAAGCCGTATTTGGTTTATTTGCAGGAGAAACTTGTTACTTTATCTTGTTGTTGGTTGGTGGAAACTTTCCTCGCTTGTTCTGAAATTGGTTCATGGCATCTCTAGGGGTAGGAAAATCCTGATCGGGACAGTGGCCTTGTCTCAGTCCCAGTGTGGCTCTTCTTTGATTATCTAAATGATTGTGCATGATCTGGTATAATTTTTCTGATAAATGCCAGTGTGATCAGTTAATCAAGTATAAGTAATGTCTCTATGTAGATATATCAGGGGGTTGTACTGTAGCTGGATATTATCCCACACTATTGCATATGAATTTGATTGAAGCTCCAATAGGTGGATGTTAGAAATCGGTAACGACGGCAGGAGGGTCCTTGATCTATCAATAGACGAAGCAAAATAGAGGCTTTGCTCCCCTTTACAATATGAAGAAAGAAATAAGGCCCTAAGGGTTGAAGTTTAGATCGCTCACAGCAGTTCTACCTATAGAAAGTATCTGAAGGGTCTCCTGTCCTTGGCCTAACCATCACTCCGGGACCATTAACCACCTTCTTTTCATTCTCCGATGCTGATTGCGCTGGCTGTCATGATAGCAGACTGTCCATGGTGGAAGCTTGAAGCACCCAATTATAGTTAATTACTTAAATGAGAGAAAAGAAGGGCGGACCTGGCGCAGCGGTAAAGCTGCCCCATTGTGGCCTAAAGGTCGCCGGTTCGAGTCTTGGAAACAGCCTCTTTGCTTGCAGGGGTAAGGCTGCGTACATCGACCCTTCCCCAGACCCCGCATATGCGGGAGCTTCGTGCACTGGGTACGCCCCCTTACTTAAATGAGAGAAATGAATTAAGATGGTTCAAAACTGAGTTACTGAGACAAATGACTATCCTTGTAATCATAGTTCACATTTAGGGAACTGCTAGGCCATGAGATGTACTGGCTTTTAAGACGGATTTTTGAATGGGCAAGAAAATGTATCGAAAGAGCAAATCCGGTGGGATTCTATAAGGGTTCCTATATCCATTTGTTGCGGCTCCACACCAGAAACAAGCTTCAATGGCCTGCCAAAAATGGCATTGCCGCCTAATTCAGCACAAGTTACCCATACTTTTTCTCTTCCTCTCTCATTATGGGCGTACAAATGGCAGTTGGGTTTAGAATTGTCCGAGAAAAATCGAGGAATGACATTTGAACAAATGGAGCAAGATCCCGAATTATGGCATTTTGGCACTAACATGCCAAAAATTGGCTTTGGTGTTGCTATTTTGGCATTAAACTAGAGATGATCTAACTCAATTTAACTGAAGTTACGGGTCTCATGGCTTTATAAACGACAAGCAGAGTAGCATTTATTGAACCAAGTTTAAATACCTTAGGTATTTGTGGGTAAGTTAGTACACCAAGTGGCTACACTAAAAACAACTCATAAGGGGATATCTTTTACGGTCTTAATACAGTTTTCTGCGTGGACACCAGATTTTCATGCATCTACCAGCGTCGTCGTGGGAGGATGGCACATCCAGTGTATTTATGGCTAGATGATTATGTTTATATTATGGGTATTGAATGAATAAAGCTTTTCGTGTTTCATTGAATTAGTGTGGATTCTAGTTCTCCCATAGGTGTGGATTCTTAGGGGTTATACTCTGGTTCTAATCATGTCTCTGAAAGAATCATATAGCTCTTTATTTCTAATCTCCCCCCCCTCCCTCCTCCTCCGTCCCAATCAAAGTGGCTTCACTAGTTGTGTGAAGTTTTCTGGTTCAAGTTACTTAGATGATGCTTGTTGGAATTTGCAGCTTACTGTGTCGTTGCCAAAGATTCTGTTGGGAAGCAGATTTCTATTGCATTTTTGGAACGGATGAAGGCCGACTTCAAGAAAAGATATGGAGGTGGAAAAGCAGATACAGCCGTCGCTAAAAGTCTCAACAAGGAGTTTGGGTAAGTTTCATTCATGTTGCCAAGGATGATTTATATTGATATGCCTTTCGACAATAAGATGGTTTTGTACGGAACTGAAACAAAATAATGCTCTTTTAATGTACAGTCCGATTATGAAAGAGCACATGCAATACATAATTGACCATGCCGAAGAGATTGAAAAGCTATTAAAAGTGAAGGCCCAAGTTTCAGAAGTTAAAAGCATTATGTTGGAAAATATTGACAAGGTAAGACAAACCCATTTGATAAGAACACAGATGATGTTTAGCATCCGAAAATATCGAGCAATTGTTTCTTTGTTGCTTCTTATTAGCAGTGTCATATTTCTTCACACATTTGCAGTCTTATCTTTTTTAAGGTAGACATTTAGCTAGCATTTTTCTTGAGAATCCCGCCTTTTATGCATACATTTTTACGGGGATATTTTCTCTCTTGTTTTCCGTTCGAGTTGCTAATTTGGGAGTTGGAAATGTTCATTAGCATAACAAGATGCCCTTTACATAGTGGAAATCAACCTTTTACAAGAGATACCTTCACTAGGAGATGCTTCTCTCCCTCTCTCTCTTTCACGCACACACAGACACACACAAAAGGAGAAAAAATGGCAGCAGATCAGCTGTATTTGTATTGATGTGTCTGTTACTGGGTGAATGCTACCCATCAGTGTCGTCAAAATCTTGCAATCCACAGTACTTAGTTTTTGATTCGATATGTTTTAAAGGCAAAATCTATCTGTACCTTATGATTAAGTAAATCTTATGACACGCTTACGAAACGATACGTAAAATGTTTCTTATGCTTAAATATATATTTTTTGCGATGCCCATACGATCCATGACCATATCATATGGTTGAATAAATTTCATATATCATTGAATTTTTCTGCAATGCATGCAATAGGTTTTGCATTTTACATCGGTTATAAGTATTTTATGACTCAAATGTACCCTTGTTAACCTCTCTATACGTGATACTTATTCCAATATGGTATGTAAAATGAGAAGATAATACTCTGCACGTATCTCGTTTTGACAACCTTGCTATTTCCCTGGTTTTGTCTATTCGACGTTTCTTCGCAACTCAAGTTAATGAGGCCTTTGTCGTAATGTCTGGGGATGGATAACATGCACCTTGAGGATTCTGCTTGAGACTGGAAAGTAGAATTTCAATGGATAGGCTGCTTTACTTCATTAGCTTGAAGACCAAATTCAATGATTATTGGATCCTCTCTCATTTAAGATAGGAAAGTGAAAAAATCACTACTCGACGCTATTTCTTGGACACATTGGTATTTGAGAACAGCGTTGAAGGAACATTTTTTTATTACCGGATGGACGTTAGCTTACACCTCTTGCCTATCGAAGTTCTGTATAGAAAGCTCATGTGAGAACTTGTGTAGTGAAGGATTTTCCGCTGTGCAACCGTTGTTCCATACCAACTTAGCTGCCCGGCACTGCTATTGGCATAACAAACGGTACACCATAGGTTGGCCCAACCCAATCGATGTCGACACATCACATCTGGTGTCGAAGAAGGTCCCAAGTGTTCGGTTGTTCGCCGATTCAAGTGGTATGTGAGTTGGGTTTAGAATGTTGTGAGACGGTTTGGTTCGTATCTGGTGTTAAAGTGGGTATTTGGATTCAATTATTCAAAAAACACAATTGACTGAAACATGTATGTTTTGTTTGCGATTGTTTCGTTACTTTTTAAACTGATTAATCTTCTCATCTGATTAAACCTTGTAATTAGAAGTCCCTTGAACTTACCATTGGATCACTACTAGCAATATATCAATACCATTGGATCACTACTAGCAATATATCAAGCATTACTATGTTCACTTGTTTATCATATCACACCCAATATGCATTTTTTCAGGCTATTGACAGGGGGGAAAACCTAACCATTCTCTCCGACAAGGCACAAGATCTACGTGAATCGGTATGTCGAGCAAAATCTTAATGCAAGTCTTGAGTCTGAATTCAATGATAAAGAAAAGGGTTAAGTTCCCTGCGTCATTACTGTCAATTGAGTGGAACTCTTGTAATCATCGGGATTGAAAGTTCTACACTGAAACACCAAGTGTCGAACTGTGGCCCGAGCAATGATTTTCAGATTTTCTTGAAGAACCGATAAATAAAAGGCTACTACTATTCTTGATATTTTGTTTTCAGGCACAACAATTCAAGAAACAAGGGACACAGATACGACGGAAGATGTGGTACCAAAATATGAAAATAAAGTTGGTCGTTCTCGGAATCCTATTACTTCTTGTCTTGGTAATCTGGGTATCTGTTTGCCATGGTTTTGACTGCACAAACTAGCAGCATTCTCTTTGCAGATATGGATTAAGCTGATGTCTGAATCTACTGAGCTTTCACTTCAGAATTTTTAGTGCAGCAGAGTTTTTTTTTGGCTTCAATGATGCAAGTTAAACTCTCTGCTATTTCGGCTTATCGGAGATTTATATCATATTTACCTAAGCTTTTTATTTCATTTTTTCTTTGGTTTTTTTTTTTTTACAGAAGTGGTGGTGGGAAAAAAGGAGGAATCTGGGAACTGTAATGATAAATTGTTTATAAATTGTGTTATTCTTCTTCAGCTGAACTTATGACAGGAGTGATGAAATAGGTTTTGGGGCATGGAATGTTATACTTTCCCCAACCAAATGCAGACGTGTCTATTTTACTGTGCCTCTCTCTGAGATAATATTCAAATCGTTACGTTTTTTATGCGGGTCTCAACTTAATTTTGATAAGAAATTTGTTTTGTTTGAATCTTGAATATGCGAGAAAGGAAAATAAGAAGGAAAAAGGAAGATAAGGGGAGGTGAAAAATTTTAAATTTTTTTTGTTTTGTTGGGTTAGGAAAATGAGAAAACTATAAATATATGTTTGGTAGAAGAATTTATTTTCTTGGCCAATTTTAAGGATGTTAGGGGTGTTAGGTTTTCGTTTTGTAAGGATCAACAAATCAAATGATATTTTTATTTTATTTTATTTCTTTTTTTCTCCCTTTGAATTAACCGACCCTAACTAGTTGAGATAGACCCTGTCTAGCCCAAGTACAAAGCCCAAATGGATGTCCAGAGCAAAGAAAAGGCGAAAAGTGGATAATTCTATTTTTACTAATACTTTTGATTAAGGACCGTCATTGTATAATTATTCATCGACGGAGGTTGCTTCCAAGGTTTCTCAAGTACCATTTAATGGAAAGTTTTGGAACACAAATGTTTCGGACATATTTGGACACAGATGTGTTCAAAATTATTGAATGCATATAGAGTTTATAAATTATTGAGGGCCCCACGTGTATCGAACGGTTTTAGACACATCTCTATCTGAAATATCTGTATTCCCTAACATTATTTGACAAAAATTACGTTATACATGATAATCCACTTAAGTACAATAAGCCCCATTTGGCTTAATAGTTTTTTACATTATTGTTTGGCTTTTATTTATTTTTTTTACTATTGTTAATTTTGGGTCATTTTTTTAAAATTATTATTTATTTTAACAAGTTAACTCTAAAAAGTACAAATATATAATTAAAAATACAAAACAACTATAATTATTTGAGTTGTTTTTATCCTTTCTGAACTTTTCCAAGTTTGATTAATTATTTTTTTACTTTTCAGATTGCTCTTATTAAGACAAACTAATAATTCACAAATTTTTACACGAAATTAACAAAGTAAAAAAATGTATATAAACATCAAAATAATTTAATATTAAAGTTAGGCCAAACTAAAATTATTTAAAATTTTATTATCATTCACAATTAGAATGAAATCTCTTTTATCCCACAAAACAAACGAGCTTTAGCTATTTCACACCCATTTCTGTTACGTTTTCCGGTATCAATCATGTGAGTCTGCGACTATGTATTGGCCTTATATTTAGCAATACAGACTAATAGATGGGTGAATCCCAATATAAAATGTCCAAAAACCAATTACTTATCGATTGATACAATACGAAATACATAAGGACAGATTAGATACGAAACAACCAATTCTTACATGTTGTATTAACAATTGAACAAACATCTTGTTGAGGTTATTGTACTAGATACATATGGCTCTTGTATTTCTATTTTTGGGGTACGTCCCAATATTTTTTTTTGTTTCGGTAGGTGTCTTGCCAACTTTCTTTTTTGTGGAGTTTCAGTTGAAGTGGCTGCATTTTGTGCTAGTCATGTACATACTCTTCTTCTCTTCTACGAATCTACGAGATGATGCTTTCCGCTTTTTTCTTAATAGTTATGATCAGCTATTATTGTCCGTTGTACCAGAAGAGTGAACGCCTTTTTTTCCCTATTTTTTGACTGACAGACCTGGTCACCCCTCAACCAACTGAGACATTTATGAGCAGTTCCTCTCACCCTCCCTCTCAGTTAAAGGCAGAGGTAACCCTTAATTCTATTGCTCTCTAAAGGGCTTGTCTATTCTGCTAGTAACTTTGTTGATCCATATATATCCCGTTCCATTCATCATTGAAGCTCTAGACCCAATTAATAAGGAGCGGAGCGAAAGCCCAAGAGAGAAATTACATCTGAATACATAACATACTTTTTTCGAAAGCTTCAGAAGTGAAAGTTACATAGAGCCTGGTGCTACCGTATATAGGATCATGACTATTTGATTTGTTTCACCAAGTCTTAGGCTTAGACGGATGCCAATCTAGTTGAGATTCTTATTTCTCCATTGTGATGCTGTTGTGACCGTAATTCTTTAATCTTTGTGGTTTTCTTTTAAAAATAATAAATTTCTTTATTTTTACGATAAAATAAAATAAAATAACAAACATGCTCTACAGAGATACTTTTCACATTGAGATTCTCACAACATGATAAAATCAGGACCCTCTGTATAACAGGGTATGTTGCGCGTCAAAACGCTATCATTATGACCATCAAAATGTTGCCCAAATACTATTACCATTTTGACAAATCTTGGCGCCATTCCACCTTATTGTGTACTGTGCACAACAGAGTCCCCGTTTTAAAACTGAAATACACTCCTCATATATATTTCCACACCCATTTTCACTACACTCCAACCAAATTATCCCAAAAAGTTAAACACTTTAATTAGCTTCTACTTTGAATCTCACAACACCTTTTTGAAAAATTTAACAATCTGGACTCGGAATATATGGCCGACATTTGTTAAAATAAACTAAAATGTAAGGACCGAATTTGAATAATTTTATATCACTTTGAAGCATCACAAGTCATAACTTGCCAAACACACTTAAACTTTTCAATTAATATATTTTTGATTCATATTATTAAATTAATGGTGCCACTTTTGAGCCACGTGATTTTTTTAATCTTAAAAAAATTCATGAAATTAAGGTGGGCGCCTGAAAAAGAAGAAATTATTTGTAGCATCAAATTCCACAAGGGTTGAAGAAAATGCAACTCTTGAAGAAATGGAGAGACAATATTATTGACCATATGCCTAACTAAATTATTTTATTATTTATTGTTTTTATTCAAAAAATTATATTTGTTATTTTTGTGTTTAATTTTTGTGGATTATTGGTTCTTCTTGATGAGAAGAATCTAAAAAGTAAAATATTATGTTCAAAAGTCAAACAAAATTTACTCATTATGAAAATAATCCAAAACAAGCATATATTTTTATCAAATAAAGATAAAAAAATTAATTCAAAAGAAAAATTAGGCATAAAAAAATTAATTCAAAAGAAAAATTAGGCCAACTCCACACTGTCAATCATTAGTTGTAATAGTGTTTTTTTTGGGGGCAACTTTATGTTGGTTTATGCAAAGGGTACAACTTTTCTCGGGTTCGGTTCACACGTGGATTAGACAGTTTTGTTATTGCAAGGGATCAATTTTGATGATCTGAATCGATTATCGAGAGATAACTCATCAAAATAATGGATGGCCTATAACTCGTCAAATATGGTCCACTGCATTAGACTCTTTATTTTACATTTATTTTAGTTGTAATTTTAATTAATCAATGTTTTTAGGATACTCATTAATATATTGTACCCTAATTAATTACCATGCAATCTCAATAAAGAATAGTAGTTCGTGGCCTGACTTTTTTTAAACGATTATTTTTTATTTTTATTTTAAAAATAATTTTTGGTAGTTTTGCGTCAATTTTTGTGAATTATTGATTTATCTTGACGAGAAATATTTAAAGGTTAAAAAGGTTCGCTAAAAGCAAAAAAATAATTCAATCTAGACAAAAAAATTTAGATTATTTTTCTCAACTTATTTAAAGTAAGATTTTTTTTTTTTGAATAAAGACGAAAGAATAATTCAAGAATAATTTAAAGTAAGTTTTTTTTTTAATAAAGATGAAAGAATAATTACAAAAAGGTAAATTGTTCCATTTTGGTGAAGCAAAAAATAAAGTACTTGTTTGTTATACCATAGTGTCTCCAATGCTCCTTGTTGCACCCTACTGGCCTAACTATGATAGTATACTTGTTAGCCTAATTGAAAAAAATTGGGTACTATTATTACTGTTTTGTTATTATTATTATTTTTTTAATTTTTGTTAATTTAGGTTATTTTTTATTAATTATTTTTCTTGATGAAATGAATCTAGAATATGAAAGATTACGACCAAAACCTCAGAAAGTTTACTAAAATTGAAAAAAATAATATGTTTATTATTTTCAATGTCTTTAACATCATCTTATCACGATTTTTTTAATTTTAGTCATTATTTTTATATTTTCTGATTCTTCTCGTGGAGATAAATAAGAAAAATAAATAAGAAATCATACAAAAAATTGCATAACATCAAATAATACCCAATGTCTTTAACGATTTTTTTTTTGGTCCTCGCTCAGCCTAATTGAAAAACAAAACTATTAACACAACAATTCGCACAACATGTTGATGTCGCGTTGTTTCGTTGGTTGTCATAAAGAGGGTCTTATTCAATGACCTCAAGGGGTTGGCCTAGTGGGTAATGCCTGAGACTTAAGAATTTGTTTGCTCCTAAGATTTCAAGATCGGAACCTGTCAAATATTATCAATTCTTATGGCGTCCGTCTAAACGGGCTTTGTCATAACTTTATTAGGCTCCGTTAGTGAACGATGTGATTGGTCCCTTAGAGATTAGTCAAGTACTTGTAAAACTGACCCGGACACTCCGAATTATAAAAAAAAAGGGGTCTTAGTCATGGCCAATAAAACTTTGGCAAAGCATTTGTACATTGTGGTGCAAAATATATATTGTGTTAATTATAGCATTACTCACTTAAGTAATTTCTACATCATGCATATTTTTTATTAGGAGAATTTTTTCGAGGTGGGTTAGTGGTGTTGGCCATTGATTTATCCCCTAAGCATCATATTTGTTTAAGTAGCTAAACAAACCTAACAATTTATATACTTAAATGTATACCTTTTCAAATAATACTTCTAAAACCCTAGTAGCATCAAAATGGGCAAGGGTGTAAGAGAATACCGAAAAAACTGATTCGACGATTTGGATCGTTTTTTCAACTAGTCAACTCTAGTCCGGTTTGGTTTATTTTTAAAACGTTTGGTTTGATTTTGATCTTATGATCTTGAATACAGGACCGAACCGGATCGAAACACTTACAATATGTATTTTTTTTTAATTTTTTCCTAAATGTATTGATTTTCAATTTTCTAAATATTTTTTAGTTTGTACACACATATGCATGTACAAATTAGTATCTTTATTTTTTAAATTGAGCTTGGCCCATTCATGCCACAACTGCTTATTTGTGTACTAAAAAAATTATTTATTTTTGTTATGTTGGGCTAGGTCCATTCGTGGCACAACCAAAGCAGACCGATGCATAATTGGATCAAATTCATCGAATGTTTATTCTAGTATCAATAATGCACTTACCCTACTTTAGTAGAGTGAGGAGAGAACAGATTCGAATACAATTGTAAGGAGGGGGCTTCGAGTTCTAAGGAATAAGAATCAACACTGTTCCTGATGTGGATCAAATAGAGACCGTTCAAGATTGAGTTAAAGAGCCAGCACCTCGCCCAACTCAAAAATAGAAAGCAACCCCCTTCCTGATCCATCTTCTATTTGCATAATCTAAAAAAGCTATAAATAAAGTACCAAAGTGGAGCAGAACCCATTAGCTTGGTCTGAATTGTTCTTCCAACATGACCGAACCAGGCCGATTACACCTTAGAAATGAGGCACTTTAAAATAATAGTTTGAATTAAAAGGGTTCTCCAAGAAGCTTGCCTTCATTCAATATTTTTGTAAAAGTATAGCTAGAGATAACTCTTTTGTGGTAATGGGTACCTAGAAATCATATTTTAAATCCCACTTTTTGGGAAGAATAGTGACATAAGCCTTATTAATATTGATTGTTTAATTATATTGCTGGATAGATATTCTTGGGTAGGAAAAGATGGACCATTACATGATCATGAACCAATATCTCCATGTTAAATTCTTCTGACACTATGATCAACTTTTTAACTTGTAGTGCATGAATATTTTTTTTTTAAGAAAAGGGTATCTATCATTCTTTTAATTATAATTCAGAGTGTTTGGGCTAGTTTATGCATACTTCGAATAATCTCTGGGGGACCAATTTCATTGCCACTTGTGAGAATTGCAATTAAAATCAGAGTTTTTGTTCTGTATAGACTAATCTCATAAGAGTTGATCACCTGAGAGGTCCTTTCGAACTTAAACATCTTATGGGGGAAACAAATCCTAAGTCTCAAACTTTAATCACCGAGCCAAACCTTTGAAATTGAAACGGAGCATCTATCATGATAATTATGATAACGAGATACCGCATCAATTCATAATAACTAAATCAAATTCAATACAACAAGTCAAAAAAACTTCGTACGGAGAAAAAAATAGAACAATAAAGAAAGACGCACCATAAAAGAGATTATCATTGATTTTACTGTTAGCAATATGTTCAGTGTTGGATTATGGACTCTTCCACGAGACCATCTAAAGCTAAGAGAGGTTGTCCTGGTAGTGTTTAACAATTTGTCATGTTCGGATGCCTCCTATAAAACGATACTCAGACATAGAGACCTCGATCAGTGGTTGAAATGCCATTAGAAGGCTAAGTTAGCAGTTGCATATGGAAATTAAGGCTCGGAGAATTGAGTTCTGCCGAGAAAGTATGTACTTTAAGTTAAAGGGTGGTAAGGGTTGCTTACAAATTTCTCATGTGTAATGGTTAGTAACGACTTTTTAATCGATCTGGAATCAATGAATTTCTATTTGATCTCTTTGCTGATGAATGTATCTATGAAACAAACAGGAGCAAAAGTACAAGCAATGAAAACTCAAAATGGTTGGCCTAGTGGTTAAGGCCTGAGACTTTAGTGGTTTGTTCCCTCCTAAAGTTTCAGATTCGAAACTTCTCACGTTTTATTAACTCTTATGAGATAATCAGATCATACAAAACTTTGCTTGGACTTTAATTATGTCCCGTTAAGGGCTGATGTAATAGTTCTCAAAAAATTAATCGAGTTACTCGTAAATTGACTCGAATACTCTGAATTATAAAATAAAAATAGAAGCAATAATGAAGCCCTTAGTGCCGTCAAAATCAAAGTCAGGAGAAGACAAGTTGGGAGATCTCTCTTGCCCCATCCTTTGGATAGGATGGAAACACTGATCAGAAGCTTCTGCTTCTCCATAACCCTTTTATGAATTCATTCATTTCCCTATTGGACAAAGCTCATATACATGAACATATATACATACATGTAGAGAGAGAGAGAGAGAGAGAGAGAGAGCCCATGCAAGGGGAGAATGGGCATGAATAGGAAAGAAGTGTGTAGAAATTGGTGATGTGGGCAATGCAATGAAATTTAGACATGTGGTGATAAGACTCTCTCTTATCTATAGGTAGGAGACAGTGAGAACTGATATGATCGTTGCCCATTGCACATTGGAAGTGTCAGTTTGGCACTGTAATGATCTCTCTCCCTATTGGTCAAACCTAATTTTTGTAATTTTGGCACATGTTGTTTGGAACTTTGCATGCATGCATATATGGTTGCTCATGATTTTTTTCTTAATGATAATTTATTGTGTCCGAGTCAACTTAGGTATATCTCGATTAATTTTTGAAGAATCAACTGCTCACTAGCAGAAGGTTCAACTAAAATCGGAGCAAAATTTTGTGTGGAGTGACCCTCATAAAAGTTGATAGCACAAGAAATGTTTCGAACCTGAGACCTTAGGAGGAAATGTGACACTCTAGCCAGATTGTGGTGTCAGCTGTTAGCTAGGCTGAACATTCGGGAGAGGGAGAGTCTCGGTGGACATTCAGATGGGAGGGAGAGTTTCGGTGGACATTCAGATGGGTGGTCAAGCAGTGTTTCACATTGTTTGGTGGATGTAAGTTCAGTATTAGTTATAATAGATCGTAACGCTACCTTATACAAGATTTTTTAAAATTATGAGAGCGTCAAAATTAAATGAAACTTCACAATTAAGCATGCTCATTGAGCAATCCACGAATATTGGGCGACCTACTGAAAAATTCATGTGGTGTGAACAGTCAAATAGGATAATATTGTACAAGACGGAAGTGAAACATTACAAAAAACAAATATCTAAATCTCAGGCCTTAACTACTAGGTCAACCCCTTGGATTTAGCGTTGCTTATGGCTCAAGATTTGATTAAAAAATCAAAGAAAAATCTTAATATTCCAAGCTTCTGGAGCATGCGCTGTTGTGAGCGGTGTAGCTAGGGCTAGTTATTCTACATGATTCGATCGTTTCGGTTTCATTGGATTGGGTATAGAAAAATTATTTCGGAAATCAGATCGAATTTGGGATGAATTTAAAAAAAAATAGGAATGTTGGAAGAGAGTTTGTATGTCCATGCCTTGATCCCCACCCAGTTTCTCATCTTTAATAAATATTTACACATGTATTATCTTAGACTCTAAAAAATAAACTTATACATTTCTATTGTTAGTGAAAATATGAGTGGACATTTCAATTTTACAATAGTGTAATATTTATTCCCTTTTTTAAGTTTAGATATCTGTTTCCGTTCGCAGAGTGTTTTTTGTTTGGGACAGGGATGGAGGGAAATTTTTTTTTTTTAGATATCGAAATAGAGAAACAGAGTCGATGAGAGAAAATAAGTTTAGGAATTGGGACTTGGGATAGTAATATTCACCCGCCCCCACTTCGTTGCCATCCCTAGGTAGAGTAATGCTTCGCGAGCATATAAAAGGAAAAAAGGAGTCGCTCGTCCCAGAAAACGAAATACAGTTTGGTGAGCGAGAAGCAGCCATGTATAGGAGACGAGGCAGTTCGCTTAATAAAGATAGTAAGAAGTTCTACATGATAATGTATAGTGCCTTATTTCAGTTGAGTAATTAATATCGCTCGACTTACAATGAATTTGTTCTAGTCGACAGACATCTCTCTAAAAAAACATAAGATTTATTTGTTAGAGATAATTTCTCAAAAGTTAATTGCATTGGATAGTTTGTAGAGGCTTAAAAAGTCAAACAAAGATAAGTTTGTGGGTAAACCATCTTTTTGTAATATATAATCTTCATATTTCATCCCATTTTCGGAGTACTATCTCGCATTGTTGATCATATCGTGTTATCGGTTAACAAATTACCGCAACATAAAATATGTGAATGATTTCGTGTCTCCCACAACCCAATAAATTAAAATACATATTGATGTACCATCAGCAAAGTTTATCGTGTTTTGTAAGAATTTCACGAGGAGCGTTGAATAATTACTCGTATGTCAAAACAATGCCATATCCAATCATTGATATTTTAAAAGATAATGCATTGTCTTACTTACAGAGCCACAAATTTCATTACGCAGGGACGGATATGTATTCGAGATAAAAAAATACATATTAAAATATTTAGCTGGGGCGAACTTATATACTTTATAGGAAATTTTTTTTTTCTATTTAATAATAGAGACTTTTATTTTTCTTGCAGTGGAGACCGCCCCTACTGGTCCATTCCTGACTCCATCCCTACCTACCTATATGTATATGTATGTATGTATACATACATACATGTATATATATGCACGCCGTTTTCATATAAATAAATGGATGATGGATAAACTTTTCCTCTTCCACAAAGACCGGATAGAACATAGATAGGGCCCACATGATCATGATAAGCACGTGACATATCTACGTTGTTAGTAAGCAAAGCATATGGTTGGTTAAATCTCACGTGACTCCCACCCATCTTGATTGATGACATGTCGTTACCCCCTTCACTCTCCCAGTCCATGTCATCAAATCATCCATGCGCACCACCAAAAATGCTAAAGACACATCACTTTTGCACATCGCTTTCACACATCACTCAAAACTATGTAGTTTTGTGTTGAAAAAAAACCATATTTGTTTTTGACCCATATCGCTGAAAACATATTTGGATCTTCCTTAACATAAAACGACGTAGTTTTAAGTGATGTGTAAAAGTGATGTGTTAAAATGATGTGTATGTAGCACTCTTGTGCGCACCACCTTGCCACGTCATCAAAATTGCCAACGTACCAGATGCCTTGACGGATTTAAGATTTATAGACACTAGAATCAAGCATCTATCATATATATCATTTTGGGGTAATATATACCATCTGCAGGGCAATGCATAATATTGTGTACGATAAACGTAACAAAATACTCAAAAATATGTAGATATCGGAAGATTTTTTTATCTCAAAATCAGCCACTACGTGCGTTCGTTCCTGGACTATCCAATTATTAATTAGCAAGTCAAAAAAGGGTAATGGGTTATGAAATGAAACACACAAGAAAGCCAATTCTCATTAGAAAGAAATCACCATATAATTTACAAAACACCAAACACTTCCTTAACCCATCAACTTCCTAACTTTTGACACAAACTTCTCCTAAAAGTTACATCACTAAAAAATGAAAACAACTAAACATTGCATGACCATATATGTCAATGGACCACATTCTTTCTTTATCGAAAAAAGAATAGAATGTCGTCAGCGCTACTAGTATCAGCACTAACGACATTTTACACGTATTTCGATAAAAAAAGAAATTAGGGTTTTGAGCATTTCTCCACCTTCTAGCTCGAGGGTGAAATTAGAAAGAACAGAAAACTGACAACGTTACAGACACACGACACAACACAGTACAGTCCTGGGGGGGCTTCGTATCACGATATGACAAACCCTGATAAGTAGCTCGCAGGAGGTGCGGACTACATATCACGGACCTCGAAAATGTTCTTGTTCTTGACGACGATATCGTACATGTGCATGGACTTAAACCGGGCGAATTCCCGGGGGAGAGAGATGAGGTGAACTGTGGATCTTTTGTGGAATTGAAGGAGATCAGGATCATCATAATACCTCTCCCAACCAAGTGAAGTGAGCATTCCCTCAAGAACCGAGTAAGAGGTGACCACTTCATTTGTAGGGGTGTGAACCAGAACTTTTCGACGTTGGTTCGAGCTCTGGTCGCCCGGGTTTTCAACTAGCCGGACCACCCCGTTCTTGAAAACCCAAACACCAGACATGTCGAGAGAGAGAGAGAAGGTGATGACAGAGAGAAGGAGATGAGAGAGAGAGGGAGAGTTGTATTAGGCTGTTATATATGAGCTAGCTGGGTTGGAGATGGAGTTGAAGGTTTGGGGGGAATTAGGTATATATAGGGGGCCTGTGGATTTTGGATATAAATAACTGTATGTATATATATGAATGTGTATAGATATACACACATATGTGTGTGTGAGAGAGTAATGGCTAGCTTTTCTATTATATACTTTTCTATAACCTCACTTCTATCATTCCTTTTTGGTTTTCAGCATCAGATTTTTATTTAAATTTGATTTGAGAAAAATACTAAAATATAAATACTATAAACATAAATTGAAAACAATTGAAAGAATTAATTTCTTGATCTATGTTCTTGATTAAGAAACATATTCTAGGTTTCTTGTCAAATCCTTAAACTTTTTAATTCATCTGATCAAGGCAAATTGGGCTATGCATCGGTGTTATCAATTCTTAGGCCTCGTTTGGTCTAACTTTATTTTTTAGATTATTTTTTTGTCTTTATTCAAATTTTTTTTTGTATTTGTTGTTTTAGCCTCAATATTTTGTGAATTATTGATTCATTTTGATGAAAGGAATCTAAAAAGTGTAAAATTATGTCCAAAAGTTAAAAAAGGTCATTAAAGACGACGAATAAGCTCAAATAATCTCTGTTTTTAGATTATTTTTATCTTTTCTAAATTTGGTTCATTATTTATAACTTTTCTGAAAATTCTCGTCGAGATGAACCAATAATCCACAAAAAATTAACGAAAGACAAAAAATTACAAAAAAAATTCACATAAGGACGAAAAAATAATCCAATAATCGAGTCATTCCAAACACAACATATTGAACCAAATATCGAGTAATATATATGGATATAAATGTATTTGTGTATATAAAGGTGCCAAAATCAGCCTTAGTTTGGAGGTGGGTTGTGGGTTATATGTAGACACGACTGATGATTATGTTCTACGCAGTGCACAAAAAGATATTTACGTGTTAAAGCGGCATCGTTTTGCTCTCAAAATATTTTTCAAATGGTTATAACCTTTTTGATTAGCCAAAACGATGTTCTTTTAGAATACGACATACCCTTTTGTACATTGCGCATAGCAGGTGCAGGTTTCTGTGATCGTGTAGACGTAGCTAATGTGGGGCCCATGTCTAAGGATACATGAGGGGTCAGGGGTTGTTTGGGTGTGGGCGTATAATCAGATTGAGGAGAATCTCATTTCCTTTTCCTATTCTTTTACAACTGTAGGAATATTTTTCCAAGAAAATCCAAAATTTCCTTTTCTCCTTTGGGCCCTGTTCACATGACTAGAAACGACTAGAAAATTAACTTTTTTCTTTATAAACTTTAGATTTTTCAATTACCAATAAAGTAATGACATTCGAAAAAATATATAATTTTTCTAATATTAGAATTTATTTTCCTCCAAAGTAGGGTAATTTACATAAAACTCCCTTTATCTTTTAATTGTTCTAATATATTTCTTGATCAATCGTTATATTCGGAAAGATCATGGGGTACATTGAAAAAATTAAAAGATGAAGGAGGTTAAGTGAAACTAAATGATAGATGGAGGAATTTACTTTTATGTAAATTACCCTCCAAAATATTTCCTACGTAGGTTGTAACGACCCGCTCCCGCCTTATACAATATTGTTTATTTTTTCTGCTCAAACCCAACAGACTTCCCAGTAGGTCATCCATCTTTGGGTTGCTCTGAAGTTCCATTGGGTTTTGGCACCGTCATAGCCTTAGAAGGCCTTGTACAAGGAAAGTTCATGATCTATTATAAATATTACTGAACTTACATTTACCAAGCGATGTGGGACCCTTGACCACCTATCCGGACGTCCACTGAGACACCATCTCCTGGACGCTGGCCTCACAGCTGGCACCACAACCTGGTTAGGGTGTCACAATCTCCACCACTTAGGAAAACACATTCTCATGTGGAGCTGAGATTTGTCCCACATTTTCGACTGGCGCAGGCTCTGATAACATTTGTAACGACCCGCTCTTGCCTTGTACGATATTGTCTGCTTTTTTCGCCCAAACCCCATAGACTTTGTGATATTGTCTGCTTTTTTCGCCTTGTACGATATTGTCTGCTTTTATGGAACTTGCTTATAAGTTGACATATGCGTATTTATACTTGTATAGAAGTTGAAAGTGCTAAACTTGATAACCTAATTAGGATTTTCTCGAACGAATATTTGAGAAAATAGTTCAGCGACACGGTGCAAGGTCATGTCGCTGAGTAGAAGGTTATGTTTGTCGACTTAAGAAAGGTGCTCAAAACATTATGTTCAGATTCTAATTCTAACAGTATGAGGATAAGTTTCAGACATGAATAGTTTGGGATTAGATTTGAGTAGACAAGGATGCAAAATTCTAGGCCAATTTGACTATAACGAGAACTTACCAATAAAATTAAACTCTAACAGTGTTGACAAGTTTAAATTTCGGAGAGTCCGGATAAGACTTATCTAGTTAGGAGTCAATTGTTAGAAAGAATAATCGGCCTCTAATGAGGAATTAGAGGTCGAGAAGAATTTAGATTGAGTGAGAGAGAACCTCTACACTATATAGAACCTGCAAGATTGAGTACTGAGTTAATCATCGAGGTCTTTCTCATTGACCAAAGACGGACATTCTTTGACAATTTATTGTCTTGCATATTAGGTTTTTGGTGAGAAAGAAAGCTTCTACATTCGGCCAAAGTTTGAGGAGTAAACTTTAAAGTAATCAGAAGTTTCACACACTCACTGTATTCATATGCGATCTCTTTTTCATACCCAAATAGAAAAGGAGGGATGGATGAGTGTAACAGAAGGTTTAGCATTTGTGGACGAAGGACAAACTGCATATATTTCATACCCCAAGCTCCACAACTAATGTTTGTTTCGAGGCTAAATGCATTCAGAAGCGTTGGTTCGAGTCAAGTTTGTTACAACTTGGTTTAGCAAATAAGCCCCGCATCGTGTAGATAGTGGTTCGAATCACCTTTGTAGTCTAGTTATGAACAATCAATTGCCACGAGTTCACCAATTCGTGACGAAAGCAACTATAGAAATTGTTTTTTACCTAGTCATCTCAAATGACCCATTAGCATATTTTCCTATTCTTGAATGTGGAGCCTTGAATCTGAAAAGTGTTTCCTCTGATCCGTTTCGAATCCTTTGCCTGTGTTACAAAAAGGGAACTCGTAAGTATCAACATGTCGTAATTAGCTAAAGGTACTCTGATGCTTAAATTAATTTATGAAAATATGGATTGAACCAACTTAAAAGCTTGAGTGTCTGATTGTGCGTACCTGAAATGGAGTTTCTTCGTACCTTATATAGAGAATCGTCAGGGTGTACGTATCGCCATACCTGAGAATGCCGCATCGTGAGCCGGATGATTTGGCGCGGCTGCCATGTGTTCCACATTTAGAGATCGCGGTAGTCGTGCTCCTACATATGGTAACGGTATGTCTCTCACGATCTCATGGATAATTGTCCACATCGGGCGTCACGTCCAGCTCAACAAACGCGAGCACCATACACACGATGGAGTCGTCGAGCGTCTGCCCTTCACAAAAGGTTCTGAACCATTGTTCCCCATATATACATGCTAACCACCGTATGTTCTGCTTGACTCACACGATGGTCGTTGTCACGCCCTCGATTTCAAGTAAGATAAATACTCATATTTATAAATAAAATATCACAATTTACCCAAAGTATGTCAAAATCATCATTTTTCATATTTTAATTAAGATCATATGGTCCAAAATATTACAATCAAAAGGGGCACCCCCCGCCCGAATAACCAATAGTAACATGTTCAAATATTACAAATTATTTGGTTTCGAGTTCATAGTTCTAACAAAAGAGGAGTTACTTTACATCTTTCAAAAAGTTAAATCTAAATATAACATATAACTCCTATAATAATGACATTTTTTCAAAACATGCATCACAATGCATTCATGCAAGTCTGTATCATGCATGCCTCCAAAGTAGTACCTAAAAGAATAAAAAGGTGAGCCACAATGCCCTAATAACATGCGTAAGTCGACAATACCACAATCTGTAAAGATACGATCACAACATCTAGAATAGCATGCTACATTAATTCCACCAACGATGCTTATGTCAACCCAATAGTTCGTATCTCAACTAGCACATCACCCGTCGGTGGCTAGACAATACTCAAGTATACTAGCACATTTTCAAATGGAAGCTAGACATTACTTAAGTAGCAAGTCTTCCGTCGGAGGTTAGACATCGCATTAAGTCAATGCAATATAACAATTCACAATTTAACATTTACAACTAATATATATCAAGCAATGGGCAGCAATGTCAGATACCTAATTCTCTAGGCGAGATCTCAATCTTATAATAAAAGAAAGGCGAATGTTAGAACAAAGGCATAAGGATATAATTTCAACATCAAGGAGTCCTACGAGATTCATAGAAACCCGACCCCTAGTTCCATGCCTGCTCAAGTTAGACATTCTACAAACGACATAGATGAGTAAAAATGGTACCAAACATCCATAGTATGAAGAAAATAGGGTAAAAGGTGAACCATGGAGCAAAATAGAACGAAAATCAAAATCGGACCAAAAACTGCCTAGTTCGTTTGGACGCCCAGGACCTCCGTCTTGACGCCTCACTTTTCTGTCCGGACGCCCTTTTGCTCAGAACCCAGATTTTGCTATTTACTTTTCCATCTGGACAGTTAGGCAATTTTCTGATGCGCTATTTTGATAGTTTTCTCCAAACTCTTCTACACAACAATGTCTATCTCTAAACTCGAATTAAACATGAAACATAGGTCCAAATACATCATAAACATATACCAAAGATTAGAAATTCCTACCTGAAGTTCGAAATTGAAAGATTTGGTGTGGATGCATAAACCCTAATTTCCAAATTTCGATTCCTAAGCCCCGAGCTCTAAATCACGATCCATCTTCAATTCCACGTCAAGTACGTTACAAACTTCCTATATCTCAAATGAATTAAAAAATGGTGATGTTGATTGATAGTGGTGGTAGAGAGATGGTAGAGCTCTAGGAAGAGAGAGAAAGAGATGATGGAAAATGAAGCATGGGTGAGCTAAACACCCCCCCCCCCCAAAAAAAAAAAAAAAAAAAAAAGATTTTTTAGGCCCCAGGGCTCTCACATAAAAACAATACGCGTTGTGATGCGCGTAGAATGAAAATAAAAGTCTCCAGACTTAGGTTTCGTAACTAAAATTCGAAACATGAAATAATAAACTATATGATTATCCCACAGTAAAATTAATTAAAAACTTAAAATTTTTCGGACCCTTACAATCGTGCGTCCGAAGGCAGGCTAACGGCATACCGTGTGGGCTCGTCATGCCTTCAATTCGAACCATGATTGCGACAATAAGGCTAATCCAAGACAAGTGAAGATAGACTGAGCTTTGAATGATCCCTCAGTTCGGCCATTATTGAAGCAGACTAAGCCAAGAGCCGTATAATGTTGCAGCCCTCAACACCATGGGAGTCTGGCCTACTAGATTGAATATGTGACAACCCAGACAAACTGTGGTACCAGCTGTTAGGCCAAGCGACCGGGAGAGAGAGTCTCGATGGACGTTCAAATGGATGGTCAAGGGTCCCACGTCGCTTGTTGGATGTAAGTTCAGTACTATTTATAATAGATCATAACGTGATTTTGTATAAGGCCTTTTAAAACCGTGCTTTGAGGACGTCAAAATTAAATAAAACTTCACAGTTAAACGCGCTTGTCCTGGTGCAATCCAAAGATGGATGACCTACTGGCGAACAATATTATAGAAGGCGGTAGCGGATCGTTACAAATGGTATCAGAGCTTCCACCAATTGAAAATGTGGAACAAATCTCGCCCTTATGCACGAGGATGTGTGTTCTTAAGTGGGGGAGATTATGACACCCCATACAGGCTGTGATGCCAGCTGTTAAGTTAAGCGTTCGTGAGGGAGAGTCTTGGTGGATGTTTGGATGGATGGTCAAGGGTTCCACCTTACTTAGTGGATGTAAGGTCAGTACTGTCTATAATGTACAGATCATGATCTTACTTTGTACAAGACATTTGAAAACTGTGAGGGCGTCACAATCAAGTAGAACTTTACAATTAAGCGTGTTTGTCCTGAAATAATCCAGAGATGGTGACTTACTGAAAACTCCATGGAGTTTGGACGGTCAAAACACATAACATTATATAAGGTGAGAGCAGATTGTTACAAAATATGACCTTCTAGCAATTTCTTTTTCACTTATGTCAGTGTTTTGATAAAATCACTCCAGACTCCTTTGTCCATATTGTTAAACACGTAGCCTCTTTTGTTTACTCTGCTGTGAATTTTGAATATCTAAAATTTTGACCAATTAGTTCAATTTGCAAAAAATACGGAAAAATCTATAACGAATACATATCAATTGTTGTTCTAATTAGGTCAAGTTTCTAGATCAACCGTTGTGTGCGTTGGTATTTATTTTTCTCCGACTGAGAAGTTAGCTAGACAGAGTAGAGGCACACTGAAACTTCAACTGTATTTATCAAAAAGGAGATGCCACAATGCATTAAATGGTAACCTTATACGTTAGTCATTTTCGAATCAAATCATTGTCATCGTAACTCATGTACTCGCGCGTAAAGAAAGAGAAGAAAAAAAAGATGTGCAAAATTAACATAAGAACGAAGAGATGGTGTAAATATTGAAATTTCTAAAGTAGGAAAAGGGGAAAAAATCTTATATATAAAGGTATACAAAATGTAGTTCTTGTATCATTTGCAAGTGTGAATGTATAGAAAGTGTGTGGAAATTCAAAAAGTTCTATGGGTGGAAATGTGGAACCAAAAAATTGGATAGGAGATTCTCAAACTCTTGTTGTTTGTGAGCTCTTTTTTGTGCCTAACTCTTTGACTATTCATCTTATATTTGTAATATACTATTCTTGTCATGTGAGAATATTTTTTCCAAGAAAACATGTCCATGTGCTGTTCACGCTTGGAGGAATGTAAGATTCAAGTTTGGAAAATGACATTTGATTTGATGGATAATAATATATACACGTATGTATACATGTGTCTATTTCCTTACTGGACGGTTAGCCTCCTTTATGCCTCTAGAAGCGAAAGAATAATGCTTCTTGCCATCTCTCTTTGATCGTGGTCCATTTAACGCAGACAACGTACATTGAAATATTAAGTCGATAGCGTACAAGAGTCCACGCCAAAGTCCATGACCTATTTGGGGTTCACTCAAATCTCTGGCAATCACAGAGGGAGTTTAGGGAAGATAAACTAAGCAATTTACTTGCAAAATGTTTGAAATGGTCAAAACCGATATACGTAAACTTTATACCTCGCAAGTATTTAAAGCTATAAGTCCTAAATAACCAAATAGAGTCCACGTCTAATTGATGTAAAATATCGCTGACATTATATTTTCATCGTTCATCCGACAGTTTATTTTGTATTTGTTGAAATGTATGATTTCAAAGTCACAGTAAATAAATTTTGTGTGACATTCATTCTCGTTCAGCTCGTGGAATCAGATCCAGCAGTGGTTGGAACAGTCTTAGTTTGGTGAATTGAAGTTGGACTCCCAGAGACAACACAATATCGTTTACTGAGGTGTTGCATGCTGATTGTTGGAGCAACGCGAGTCGGGGCTGAGCAAAAGGTCGGCTGTTATTCAATATATGACGTCTCTACCTTGTATAAAGTTTTTTTAAATAACCAAATGGAATCCATACCTAATTGATGTCGAATATTACTGACAATATATTTTCATCGTTCATTCGACAATTTATTATGCATTCATGTATGTACGATCTCAGAATTATAGTAAATAAAACCCATGTGGTATTCAATCCCGTTTGGCTCTGGAATCACATCCAGCAATGATTAGAGCAACCTTGGTTTGGTGAATTAAAGTTTAGCCTTAGGGTGTAATATTAAGACTCTCAGTTACTACACACGATCATACACTGAGATGTTTCTCGTAAATTGTTGGAACTACGCGAGCTAGAGCTGGAGCTGGAGTTGAGCTATGCTGTGCTTCTTTTTTTTTTTTTTTGAAAAAGACTGACCATAGAACTATCGACAACAAATTTCCAAAGTCTTGGAAAAAGTAATGGCTATGATTCTTGGGACCAAATATACCCAAACAAAATCCAAAGGCTATATGTATCTATTTGTAGGGCTATAAGGCATACACCTCCCCTTTAGCCAGCACTGTGGTCTCACTTGCTCCTTCCTCCTCGTGACACATGGTCCATGTCCCAAACCAAACCCTACCAAATCAAAGCTAAGACTCTCCTCTTCTCTTGAAAAAGATTGGGTTTGGACCACTTTGTAATATCCTCATTGGACCACCTTAGGGTTTTAATTTTCTTCGATTTTATCCTTACGGGATAATGCAAAGACCCAATTCTTCCACGTTTAGATGACTTCCGAGTCAAGCGGGGTTGCACCGTAGGGACTCTTAGTTTGCAGACAGATAGATACTTGTCATCCCTAGCTAGGGTGTGCTAGCTAGCTCAATGGGCATTTATTTCTATGAAGATTGTATGATTCTTTTTCTATGTTTATGTAATAAAATACTCTCTTGAATTGCTTTTTATTGCACAAAATTAAATTTCATATCAAGTTCTTATGCCAAAAAAAAAAAATTAGAAAAGAAAAAAAATGGGCTAAAGAAAAGTAGAAGAAAATCATAGTTAAGAATGTTTTTTTTTTTAAAAAAAACAACTTAAAGTGTTCGTACTAACTTACCCGCACCTCAATTAATCTCTAAATAATCAATCTTACCGTCTAATTTTTTAGTGGCGTTGCTTTGGCTTTTGAGCCTGTGTTTGTTGTTCCTTTTTGGCCTAGGCAATTGCTTCTCCCAAAGCTTTATTCAAAAGTCGTTGATGAAAGTCAAAAAATAGTAGGCTCTACCTTTTGACTGGATTGGTGAGGGCCTCCACACATTCTGAGTCAATTATGAAGAGGTGCAAAGAAACAAAGATGAATTTACCCATGCGTATTGGTATTATTTGCGATATTTCATGGGTAACCTTTTTTTTTTTTGCAGAATAAAAGTTGTATTTATTAAGACCAAACCAAACCATTACAACGTGTCCCTAATTTCAACTACCAGTCCATCCCAAAATTAAAGAGCTGTACATACATTCATTACAACCTTCCTTCTCTCTTTCCCCTTCTCCTGCCGATTCCTTCTCCCTGAACCGTATCTCTCCCTCAACCTTCCGCCGGAATTTCGCCCCACTCGGATTAGGTTACATTCGCTTGCATTACGCTATGGATGAACCCTTCCATGTTGAATAAAATCTGGTTGGTGTTGTCCATCAATTGATTATGGGTATGAACAATCCCCATCACCCATCTAAATCTAAATGCCTCCAAAACCCTAACCCAATTCACCGAGCCATTGTTGAATCGGACTTGATTCCGAATCATCCACACCGTCCCCAAAAGAAACCCAGGAATGGAGAGCCATAAATCCTTGGCTAGCTTTTGAGATGAAATCGCAATCCCCCAATCTGACCACCAGTACATTAATCCGGCCACTGATGCAGGAGCAGCCCAGGAGATGCCCCACCAAGACACAACTCTACTCCATAAAGCCCAGACCTGATTACAATGGATGAATAAATGATCTTGGGTTTCCATCTCCAAACCGCAGAAGAGGCATTGCGCCTGATTGTCTTCAATAATCCCCCTTTTGAGTAGCATCTCTGCGGTTTTAACTCTTCCACACCATGCGAGCCAGGAGAGGCATTGGTTTTTGGGTGGGCAGAGCTTGATCCAGACGCACACTGGGGGTGCCACATGAATGGATTGGGGATTGACGTTGTCAAGTAGTTTCCCAAAGGACTCGACCGAATATACACCATCTGAAGCTCCTCTCCAGACTGCTGAATCCTCATTCTCATTACCCTGAAGCTGAAGCCCTTCCCAGACCGATGACAATACTGCCAACTCCTCCTCTTCCCATGAATACAACCGCCGTCGCCAGGTTAGACCCTCCCTCAGGTTTTGTGCTGTGAGAATGCTTGATACTTTAGCTTCTTTGTTAGTCATTAACCTGAAAATTCTTGGGAATCTTGATGCTAATGTTGGTTCGTTTCCAATCCAGTGGTCTTTCCACACTTTAGTTCTTTCACCATTCCCGACCTTGATGCCAAAGTGGTTCATAAAAACCCTTGCCACTTTACTCTCAGATTGGTGCAAGTTTCCAATTCCTCTCCATACCAGCGAGCCCGCTACTGGTCCCTCCACTATAGGCAACCACGAGTCCATCTCTATTTTATTAGCATCACACACCACTTGTTTCCACAGACTTCCTTGATCCTTAGCAAACCTCCACCACCACTTGAACAGAAGCATGTAGTTCATAAATTTACTATCTCTGATACCTAGACCCCCCTGTTCCTTTCTGGTGGTTAACTTCTCCCATTTAACCAGATTCATTTTCCTCTCCCCCTCTGATCCTCCCCAAAGGAAGTCTCTTTGGAGTTTTGAGATTTCCTTTGACACCTTTACCGGTAGCTTAAACAGAGATAGATAGTAGATAGGCAAGTTGCTGAGTACCGCTTTGATTAGGACTAATCTGCCCCCAAAGGACAAGAATCTCCTTTTCCAACCTGCAAGCCTCTGTTTGATCTTTTCTAAAACTGGATTCCAAGTTTTACACCTTCCTGGGTTCGCACCAAGAGGCAGCCCCAGGTAATTGAATGGGATGGTAGCCTTCTTACATTTCAGAATATTAGCACATTGGGTTACAAACTCTGCATCCCTTCCAAACCCACATACAGTAGATTTATGATAATTAATCCTCAAGCCAGAAACAGCCTCAAAGCCTCTTAGTAACCTCCTAATAGTGAGTACTTCCTCAATCCCTCCTTCCAAAAACAGAATGGTATCGTCCGCGAACTGTAGGTGTGTTAACTCTCCAGACAATTGACCTAAACGTGCTCCCTTGATCGACTGTAGCTCCCTAGCTTTGGTAAGCATAAGGTTAAGCCCCTCAGCTGCCATGATGTACAAGAAGGGAGATAAGGGATCTCCTTGCCGCACCCCTTTTTCCATACTAAACTGATCAGTTGGAGACCCATTGACTAGAACAGATAGGCTAGCCGAGGATACACATTCTTTCATCCATGAGATCCATCTCGAGGGGAGGCCCAGGGTCTCCATCATGGACAAAGCATAATTCCAGTTAAGATTATCGTACGCCTTTTCAAAGTCTAACTTGATGACTATTCCCTTCTTTCTTCTCTGCTTCCAATAATGCACCACCTCATTTGCAATCAATATGCCATCCTGGATGCCTCTGCCACCTACAAAGGCAGATTGGAATTTTCCAATCAGCTTGGGGAGAACCACAGATAATCTCTTAAAAACGCGTTTTAAACACATTAAACGGTTCGGATCATCAATATTTGATCAAGAAATGAAAAGTCCTTTTTTTTTTACAAAATGCGAAATCTATTTTATATATATTATATATTATATATATATATATAATATGAAATTGGTATTATTTGCGATATTGGTATTATTTGCGATATTTCATGGGTAACCTTAAAAACGCGTTTTAAACACATTAAACGGTTCGGATCATCAATATTTGATCAAGAAATGAAAAGTCCTTTTTTTTACAAAATGCGAAATCTATTATATATATATATATATATATATATATATATATATATATATATATATACACACACACTTCAAAACATGAAATTGTATTATCTCAAAACTACAAAGTACAACGAGTTGAATGAATATTAGCTAGAAAGCGTAGATGGTATAGAGGTATACCACTATTATACTAATGCTTAAAAATGACACATTATTAAAGTGACTAAGATGTCAATTTTTAAAAAATTGTCATTGAAAAAATTATAATAAGTTTTAATGACAGTCTATGAAAAAATTGTCATCGCTACTACAATAGTGCTTAAATAACATGTAAGTTTTTACAAATTTGTCATTGAAAAAATTAAAATAATCCCCTTTTATAATGTTAATTTTGATTAAAACTGATATTGAAACAAAGAATGCGCGTAGGTGTTGAACACATATATTATAGATTAGATATTATAAATATTTCATGAATATTATGTTTGATGTAGTAGTTAGAGGGGATGCGCATAAAGTGTTGGTTGAGTGGAAGTCAGAGGTTCGAAACTTGAAAAAGAAAAAATAATGGTGTTATGTCATCTTATGCTTTTTAATGACATTTATGAAGTGTCATCTGTATAGATATCAATGACAGTCAAACTAATAGAAAAAACTAAAAACTTTTAATGTCACTTCAGTAGATGACAATTCATGTTTAATAACAGTTTTTAACTGTCATATTTGATGATTATTGTAGTAGGGTACTAACTAACAACGAATACATTACGTACTCTTTTCTTTGACCTCTGATATCACATGCGTATATTGATTTGTAATACATGTAACGCCCCATGTATATTACTAACTCAATAGCTTATTGGAGCTCAATCACGTGGCCCAAAATACTTAAACCCAAATTATTAGTAGTAGTTTACATGGTTCATTATATACCCAATATCATTCATGTAAATTTTCGATGTGGGACGGAATGTCACAATCTCCCCACCTTTAAGACTTTGCGCCCTCGCAAGGGTTGAACACTAGATTCACCACGGTCTAACCTTCGGGTCTGTTCTTTAGTAACCAAACAAAGTCCTGACCCCACACTCGATCGTGTACACAGGTCGCTCTGATACCATTTGAAATGTCTCATGTATATTACTATCCTAATAACTTGTTGGAGTCTAATTGTGACATTTCGTCCCCACATCAAAAGTTTACGTGAGTGATATTGGATATATAATGAACCATGTAAGCTACTACTAATAACTTGGGTTTAAGTATTTTGGGCCACGTTGTTGAACTCTAACAAATTATTGGGCTAGTAATATACATGGGGCGTTACATTATATTCTAGTTCGTATAGCTAGAGTAAATTAGGTAATTCATTGGTATACATTATGTACATGTATATTAGAACTCCTTCTAACGACAACCTATGCACTGTATTATAATTTTTAATTGGATGACCTATTAATCCAACTATTCAAAGATTATAAATGGATTCATTTTTTTTATTTCCATTGGATCAAAGCGAGAATCTCTCTATCTTGAACCAAGTGGCTCGGGCTAGGAGAAAAGCTCATTCCCACCCATCCGAAGGGAGAGTGAGATTCTTACATGATTGGACTTTGCACCATTAGCATTGGTAGATCATCGGTTACTCCCTTTCTTCGCTTTCTATGTCAAGAAAGCCGGATGCTCGATAACTGGCATATGAACAGATTTGGGGAGATGACATTCCCTGACCAAGTTAAACCGATTTTGAAATTAAAGAGTTGTCATCGTTGTATGCGCGGAGGATTGGGCGCAAGCAGGATCTTGTTTTTTTTTTTCTTTTCAAAATGGTACCCACTTCTCGATACGTATATTCGGTTTGATATTCAAAATTCTCATATACTGTAATCGTTGCCCGTAACGTATCTCAATACAAGTATTTAAAACTTGATTGATATATACAACATTCTAGAAGTTTTTCTCTACAAGAAGAAGCATATTGCTTGTGTAATATGTGTGCATCACTATTCTAGTAACAAATCGTAAGATTTTATTCTTCCTTAAACTTGCTTCCAATCTCTCCGAAAAAGATTTAGTTACTCAGGAAAGGAATATATGACATTCGAAAATAAGGTGGCAGAAAAAAACACACAGCCCCTCCAATGAGTTGCGGGATTGGAGATGTTGTAGTGTACTATTATACTACGATATTAGTGCGGTAAAACGATTTAATTTTAAAACAATCTAGAGCTGAATTAAGATCTCATTGATTTTGATGGTATCTAAATAGTTACTTTGCGATAATGATTCCCTTTTCCTTCATAATTGTTAGAAAAGCAAGTACCGGGAAGTCTGGTTTCCGGAGCTATAGTGCAACTTCTATAGTGTGGATAAAATAAATGATTTAGTTTGTTTTGTCTTCAAAGCTAGGCCGGTTTGACCTTATGTATTTTGATAATAATTTAAAAGTAAGTCAAAACGACATAGTTTCGAGGGCAAAACAGATAATACTATATTGTTTTGCCCACACTATTCCTACACTATAAAGGGCTACACTACAACTCCCCAAATTCAAAACTACGCACTACAACATCCCCAGTTGATTTTCTATCAATTCAGCTTCGACGATTCTCTATGTCCCATAATACTCTATTGTGGTGATAGGACATGCCCTTTGTTATGATGAGTAACTATTTAGTGGTTTTAAATCATCGTCACGTGATATCCCAACACCTCTTGCCATCACATATTTATGTGGGACCATACATTAAGTACTCGACCCATATGAATATGTGGTGAGATCTACTACGAGTTCATGTGGGATCATACACTTAGTACTGGACCTATATATATGGCTCTCGTGTCAATCTCACGAATCTCTTAACTATTCTCTGTTGGATTACGAGTTTTGATTCTCCATATATGATAAAATTCGTTATTCGGATTTGTAGGGTCAGTTCCTTTTCCACATCCATTGCATCGTATTAAACGTCGTTATTGGAGCATCCTTCATTGCGTCTATAATGAAAAATGGTGTTAAGACACCACGTATCGGTATCCTAAAATCATTGAATAATTTCTCATTCTTTACTTTTCTCAAGCTTACTTTTTTCATGTAAAGTTGAGTAGGATATAACCATTAATTTTGACCTTTCAATCCGACAAATGGAAAATTCACTCAACTTTTATCCTACTATACATAACATACCCATGTGATCATATCCCTTGCAAAAGCAAAATATCAAAGTCCTCCATTTTTATAGAAACAAGATATATTGCGCAAGTCTTTTTGCATATGCATGTCTTTCCATATAAACCTCAACTTTTTCATGCAAAAAAGCAACCCTCCATCAAAACCTAATAGAAAAAATCTAGGAACACAAATTATTCGTGTACATCCGGATATAAATGTATTCATAACCGTCGGATGCACGTGGGGTTCTCCATAATCATGCGAGTTTCACATGCATCTGATGGTTCTGGATATATCTGTGTCCGAATGCACAGTAATAATTTGTGTTCTTAGATTTGTTCAAAACCATAAAGGTAACTTGTAGTGTATTTCTCTAGAATTTTTATTTTTTTTAACTGATGCGAGTGTCCAGGATCAGTACTTCATCATAGTTAATATTGAAGGCGTGCGGAGTAAATTAATAAGGTGTTAAAAATATTTATGGATAATAGGAAAATAATTTTCAAGAATGTAAATAATAAGGTGTCACTAAAGAAAAAGATTAGAATCCTAATATTGAGTAGAAGGCTTAATTATGACTGTGACACGCCAGCCAGACTGTGATGTCAGTTTTGTGATCGAACATTGGGAGCAAATCTCGATGGACTCTTGATGGGTGTTCACGGGTCTCACAATATCTCTTGATGAGTGCAAAAGTTTAGTGTTATATATAGATCATGACACTATCGCGTACAAGATATTCTAAAACTATGAGGACTCCAAAGCCCAATAGAACTTCGTTGTTAAGCATGTTTCTCCCCCAACAATGCAAGGATGTATGATGTACTGAAAGTCTATAGTGTTTGAATGCCCGAAGCAGACAATATTATACAAGACAGAATCGAGTTGTTAACAATGACAACAAATTAGGTAATGGAGTTCTTGATCCCACTATACTTGTTGATTGAGAGATAATAAGGAGAATTTGAGAGAATTTTACAAGCTATGAAAAATTATTATTTGTACAAAGTTGTGAGGTGTGAATAATTAGTTGATTATTAACAATGATTCTCAACATTCTAGAGGGGCAAAAAAGGCATCACTAGGGGGAAAGTTTAGAATCCTAATCTTTAATTAGAAGGCTTAATTCCATGTTTTTGTTTGGATATGAAATGGAATTTCTCTAACAAAGTAAAAGCTTTGGAATAATCCTCCATCTAAATCATAAGATGAGTATCTTCAATTAAATTATCATATGTGGTCCATATATTATATGGAATTTATTCTCCATAATGCTACATAACTATACTGTATAATCCTCATTGGGTATGCTAAAAGGTTAGTGCTTTACATTCATTGTGTGACGCTATTTTATAAGAAATCAAATTGGAATTTTTCTACCAAATTTGGAGAAAAGGAGGGGAGTATTTTGCTATAAAGGGAATAACATTAAAGCCAAAAAAGAATGTTTTGGAAATCTATGGTTTTGTTTTATGCCCTAACTTTGTTATAATTGAAAGATTTAGACCAATTACATGATTTTTTTTGGAATAAAGGCCCTAAATTTGGAATGAGGATCAATTCCATAGGAGAAAACAATTTAGGAGAATTTTTTTGTGATAATGTCACATAACTCAATGACAATGACAAGGATCATCAATTGCATTATAATGAAACCAAAGATAAGATTTGTAATTCGTAAAGGTTACGGTAAACAACGATTATTGTACATCTTCCTTGCACAGAATATGATCCCCACTTTTTGTTATTGTCGATTTGGTGATTAATGAATGGAATAATCCTCCGAGTGATAGGTTATGAAGCACGTATACAGGTACACAAGTATGTGGGTTGATGCAGTATAAGTACGCACTAAGTCTTTGAAAAAGTTAGAGTTCTTATTTATTTTCAGGGTACGTTCATAAAAGATATTCTTCTCTAGTGCAAAGAAATACATCATACAAAATTAACTGACGAATTCTTTAAATGATTTGATCGGTTAGGAATCCAACATACAAGGTACTCCCTTCATCTTAATTTCCAATTTGTAAAGGTTACGTAGACAACGACTATTCTACATCTTCTTTGCACGGAATACGATCCCCAGTTTTTGTTATTGTCATTTCGATGACTAATCAATGAAATAATACTCTCAGCCATAGGTTATGAAGCACATATACAAGTACAAAGTATGAGTATTGATACGGTATAAGTATGCATTAAGTCTTTCAAAAAGTTAGGGTTCTGATAGTTTTAGGACACGTTAATAAAGATATTCTTCTCTAGTTCAATAAAATACATTATACGTACCAATTGTGAAATTCGTTAAATGATTTGATCGGTTAGGAATCCAACATATGAGCTACTCCCTCCTTCCTAATTTGTAATTTATAAATGTTATGTTAAACAATGATTATTGTACTTCCTCCTTGCGCATAATATGATCCCCACTTTTTATTATTGTCGTTTCCGTGACTAATCAATTGAATAATCCTTCGACTCATAGGTTATGGAGCACGTATATAGGTACAAACTACTGCTGGAAATAAATGTTGGACACCGAAAGGTCTCTTGGCAATTGGAGGATCTAGTCCATTACGCAACCCAAGAGGTTCCATTATCCTCATTCATGCCATTCACGATTAAAACTCAAAGGTTTCGACAGTTACGCATTCCAAGGGTTTCTAGTTGTTTTTCTTTATACCAATTTCATTTTAGGTTTTGGTACACAATACACATGAATTTCTATCTGCGGAAAACTCCCGGATTTTGTTACTTTAATTGAGAGAGAGATAGGCATGAGAAAGTTCGACAGGAAGTCATCAAGTCGGTGTTTCTTCGACTGATGAGCCATTTTATCCTGAGAAATAGACGTCGAAACAAACTTCCAACATCCACGGTGATACGACAATTTTGTCTTAAAGGGACTATATAAAATACATAACTTAGTTGGGTTTGATCCAAATCTGACTTATTGATAGTTTGTACAACTTTGTTGTTAATCTTGTACGTGTTCAGCAATGTCTATGTTGATTATTAATAAAATAGATGTATATTTTTATTGAAATTCCAAGTATAGTTCGAATCTTCTTTGTAGTATTTTCTCTACAACTACGAGTATTGATGCAGTGTAAGCATGCACTAGGTATTTGAAAAGTCAAGGTTTTGATAGTTTTATGACACGTTCATAAAAGAATATTCTCATTTTGTTCAAAGAAATATGTAATACGTAATATTTGTGAAACTAATTGAAATAATCCGTTAAATGATTTGATCGGTTAGAAATCCAACATATAAGCTAGTTCTCCCTCCATCCTAATTTATTTATATTATTTTGGACATCTCAATGCTAGAAGTTAGTGATTTATGATCAAAACTCTTCCCCCTAAACTTTTCTATATCCTAAAGTATGAACAACTTTGAATGATAAAACAAATTATTTAATAAGATTTAATTTCTGCCCAAAGGCAACTGAAGCGCATCTAGTGTAGTGGTATCATAGTACCCTCCCACGGTACTGACCGGGGTTCGATTCCCCGGATGCGCAACTGGTCTATTCACATTTTTCCCTAGCCATTCAATTTTTTTAGTACTTAAATAGTATTTAGCTCGCTCGAGGAACTGCCAATAGAGTCAAGACTTGATCGAAAAGACTATTTGTATGATTACAAATAGGGAGACTCTATATATAATTATGAATAGATAGATGACGTTGCGGTTGCGCAATTGCTTTCTTCATATTTTCCCTAATTAGCCATTCAATTCTTTTAGAACTTGAATAGTATTTAGCTCACTCGGAAACAGTCATTCAATTTTTCCCTAGCCATTCAATTTTTTTAGTACTTAAATAGTATTTAGCTCGCTCGAGGAACTGCCAATAGAGTCAAGACTTGATCGAAAAGACTATTTGTATGATTACAAATAGGGAGACTCTATATATAATTATGAATAGATAGATGACGTTGCGGTTGCGCAATTGCTTTCTTCATATTTTCCCTAATTAGCCATTCAATTCTTTTAGAACTTGAATAGTATTTAGCTCACTCGGAAACAGTCGATAGAGTCAGGATTGGATGGAAAAGACCCTGTTTTCCGAGGCTTGATCGAGAAGACCCCGATTACGAATAGAGAGGCTGTTTGTATGATTACCAATAGAGAAATGGCGTTACAGTTGTTTTGGAATAAAGAATTTAGGATGAATAAATACGTTGAAATTTTGTTTTGTTTTTTTGGATAAATAGAGTTTTGTTTTCTTCATATTTTTCCCAATTTGCCATTCAATTATTTTAGTAACTGAATAGTACTTAGCTCACTCGGGGACTATTTATGGAGTCAGGACTTGATCTAAAAGACCCTGCTTGCCAAGGCTTGATAGAAAAAACTTTTTGTATGATTATGAATAAGAAGACTATTTGTAAGATTACAAATAAGTAGATGGCATTAAGTTGTTTTGGAACAAATAATCTAAAACGAACAAATACGCTAAAATTTTATTGTCTTCATATTTTTTCCAATTAGCCATTCAATTCTTTTAGTACTTAAATAGTACTTAGCTCACTCGGGGAACTGTCAATGGAGTCAGGACCTGATTGAAAAGACTCTTTGCACGATTACGAAAGAAAGACTCTTTATATGATTACAAATAGAAAGATGGCGTTATGATTTTTTTAGAACAAAGAATCTACGACGAACATGATTTCTTAGTTATATGTGAAGCATGACGGACACGACAAACAAATAATAGAGAAATTTTAGAAACATGAAACTTGTGATAGTCTTGGGTAAAAGATATGGGTCAAATCGATTCTCGTCAAAGGTTTTGAGATACATTAGACTGAACCCATCGATTTGGAGTGAATATATTGAATATCGGTCCCGACTGAATTAGACAAGGGACCCAAATCGGTTTGGGGTGATTTGATTTGGTCGGAAATTTTAATTTCTTCGGTTTTGAATGGGCTACATCCATTTAACAAAAAAATTTTAATTTGGTCTATTCGTGACCCAATCAAACTAGTAAATTGAAAAACGAAACGAGATCAAGCAAATCAAAATTATAACAGACCAAATTAGTCCAGTCCAATTTTAATTTCTAAATTCATAAATCCAAACACAGGTTCGGTCCAAGTTTCCCCTCCAAATCGGACCGAACCGGATCAATTACACATGTAATTGTCGTTGATCCTTCTGGCAACTATCTTCTACCGCGAGTCATTGTCTTCCCAAGAAAATTTGAAAACAACCCACTTCTGAAGAATCATCACCAATTTATCTTTCCCCTGAAATTTTCCCATAACCAAAAATGTACCAAGATAACGATGAACTTATGGTAACTTGTCATTGTTCATGTTTTCCGAAAAACATGCAAAGCAAAAACGATACCAAACCGACCCTTGGAGATCAAAGTCCAAACCAATATTTAAGTTTCATGAGCTACGTATCTCGCGAACAAGAAAAGAAGAACTGGGTGTGCCATAGTTTTTTGTTTCCGAAAGCAAAAGACCCGGTGGAATGCTGCAGAACTTCAAAGTTATAACCTGCAGTTTCAAATACTCGAGCACTAGAGACAAGGATATCAAGTTTAGGTTTTAAAATCACACAATACCAGTAATTCAGATTCCTGAAATGCGCAGATTTGGTTATCAAAGACGAAATAAACAGATATATACTATTGGATTCGACAACCTGTTTCCGAAATGCACGAAACACCCGTTATAGCCAATATGAACATATGAACCAACATAACAAACACAGGGGTCAAGCAAATGGCCCGGTGGAATGCTGCAGAATGTCAAGGTTAACCTGCAGATTCAAATACTCAAGCAACAGAGACAGGGGTGTCGAGTTAGGTTTCAAAATCACAAAATACCAGTGGTTCAAATTCCTGAAATATGCAGCTTTGGTTATCGAATACAAAATAAGCAGATATTTATGCTATTGGATTCGATAACTTGTGTTTCCGGAATGCACAAAACACCCGTTATAGCCAACAAATATCTGAACGTATGAACCAAAACATAACAAACACATGGGTCAAGCAGAAGGCCTGGTGGAATGCTGCAGAACTTCAAGGTTAACCTGCAGTTTCGGATATTCAAGCACTAGAGACAACAAGGGTATCAAGTTCGGTTTCAAAATCACACAATACCAGTAATTCAAATTCCTGAAATGTGCAGCTTTGGTTCCCGAAAACAAAACAAACAGATATACTATTTGATTGAATCGATTCGATAACTTGTGTTTCCGAAATGCACAAAACACCAGTTATGGCCAACTAATATCTGAACATATGAACTGTAGTAAGCTGGACCTCAGAGGTATTGGGCTACAACACTTATGGGTCCTCGGCCCAATTCGCTCTAGTGATGGACCGGACCAAAGGATTACTGAAGACTTGGTCTTCTTCTCATGCCATCTAGAACTAACTTAAACATTTGAGTGCCCTCCTACTATCTTTGGCCGGTATGTTCTTTTTGCAGCTCAGGCAAAGAGAAATTCAACTCGGGCAACCCAAGGAGAGATCCACCAGGTTCAAGACTCCACATGAACCAACATAACAAACACATGGGTCAGGTAATGATCGCATTTCAAAAACCAACAGCTAGGTTGCATAATCTTCTAGTAGGATCCTTCGCTCCCTCTCTTGGTCTCGGGAAATTTAGTACCATGCGATGTTCTCAAAAGGCGATTTCACGCTTTCGTTCCTGCTTTCACTCACAACCATGCACCTGTGTGCGACTTAGGGAAGGAACCTAGCTTGTCGAAACATACAAAAAAGAGTTCAGTCCTTATAATGGAAGTATCCAAGAACTCAGGTCTGCTAACCATTCCTAGAAAGACAAGTTAACTGATCACTGGATAAATGGGCAAGAAGATAAGGAAACAGAACTCCTTGGATTCTAGCGAGTGAGAATCATAGTTAGCAACATCTGAAATCTAAAACACTAAGGAGCGATTCTTAACAATGCTTGCAACAGCGATAGGAAACAAGAAGAGAGGTAAATAGTATTGTGAGATAAAACGTGTTGGGGATCATTCTCTGAGCTAAATCCCTCCGTCTGCTAGTTCTTGTTTCAATGACCAAAGAATCCAAACCCTTCAACTACATATTTTGAAGCATACTCCTAGAGCTTCAAATATTTTCTCCTGCCGCCTAAGGTAAATCATAGTTTCATTTAGGTTAACCAGAAACATACAATCCTAAAAATCCAACGCAAATAGCTCAGAGCACCTACCTATAGAAGTCCCTATATATCATCAACTAGTGTCTAGTACTTGCTTGTACGTACGTTGTGAAACACTCACAAGGTCATTCAGTTCATGTACAAAATAACACAATACCAGCTATTGAGAGCCCTGACATGTGCGGCCTTGGAGATCAAGACAGAATAAGAGGTAGCATCCAAAATGATTTACTTGCACGAACGTTAGTGCTACCATCTATTGTAGTCGTAACTCATCTAACTACAACATTGATCGACTTCTGATAGGACACATGCAAATATCACTCTGCTGGAAAAGTGCGCGGACGAACAACTAAATAGAAACGTATTGAAGTAATCTAGAACAGTTGCAACCTCACTGTCCCCCGTCCCCCACTGGCATTACCATCTACCATATACTCCACTCCTTGCAAACTAACTTAAGTACTGCGCAGTCAAATGCCAAGGATGCAAATTAAACATAAAGCAAAGACGCAAACAGGACTGACCTTAAACATCAACTTCATGGGTACCATCAATGCCAGCATTGCTTGTATTATTGTAGAACACAACCACAGCTATTAACTGTTTTTCTTCCAACAGAGTTTGGTAAGATTAAGTAATCTGAATTAACACTTCTGTCAATGGTTGTATAATATTGACTTTGGACAAAAAGAAAACAAGGTACGTTCCTCTTTTGAGAAAAATTCCTAAAGATACAGTGCATGTTTTGATAGGGTTGAACACACGAGAAGAAAAGTTTGACAACTAATGATGGCTATCACAAAATATCGTCTAGAAGCAGCTCAAGGCCTACGAACTCCTACTGTCTTTCCAAATCAAAAGAACTTGAATGAGAATACTTCTATATTCATTAATTCCAAAATGTACGAGGGACGCATCAGCCAAAACATCAAACTTTGTGAGCAACAGTTCTATCATGTTTTCATGGATATACTCCATGTTATTTTAAATGAAAAATGGTGTCACTTAGAAAACACCAGATACATTACCATGCATGTTGACAAGGCCCAAGGGTGCTAAAGAGCAGCATGCACAGATGTTTGCGTACACACAACCAGCATGAAGTCTCTATTGGTAGGAATGGATGGTTCCATGGCGCAGCCAACTCAAATTTCCCTTCATACGGCTTGAATCATTCTTAGATGCCCTAAGAGGCATCCTTTCATTGTTTGTTGGGTTGGTTCACGCATGAACGAGCACCGGCCACGATAATAGGAAACTATGACCAATAGAGTCAGACACTTGGCTACATCAGCACGCAAAAGGAATGTGGTTCTGGTTGAGGCTTTCTTTCCCTATAGGAAAAGGGGCATGTTCATGGGACATAGATGCATGCATGAATGCAATACAAAGCAAACCAGAGATGCAAGCAGCTCCCATGATCCCACCCATGATGCATATGCCACCTAGTATGGATACCATGACTCCATGAGCTGTAGCAACTTCCCATTATATGTCCGAGACCAAGAGTAACTAAAAACTGGAATAGACATCCCATGCTACATGTTCAATCCAAGCAAAGCAAGGCAGAAATTGTTACAATGACTGTACAATATAGGAACTTGCCTCTAAAACATAAACCAAAATAGATTGACAATGTGTGCCAACGATTGACCCAAGTTCATAAACAGAGAGAAATAAGATCCGATACTGAACAAAGGTCGGTTATATTCACTAATACTGAATGAAGGTCGGTTAAATTTTCAGCTAGTATTCAAAACCTGGGGTATTAGTGACAGGAGTTGGTTCCTTGTCTTTGGACCCATCAAAGGAACCTAACAACGAACTTGTTGTCTACATGTGCCAACAATTTGTTCGCATAGACAGAAAAATCCGCCTTATATGTGACGTGGACCTAGACCTCCACTAACTTACAAGACTGTCCATCATACGCACGGGACAAGATAACCAAATCCAAACAACTTTGAGACTTAAATGAAAAACTAAATCCACCGTATAATGGTTCAAAACTCCAAAGCGAAGGCGTGTCCCCTTGCTATGTCTGTAGTTCATCGGTTTCACAGCACTCATATACAGCAAAACAAGCTAAGATTAAGACATAAACACTTCAGGAAATTTCTGTATAAAAAACATGACAGAATGTATCATCCTCATACATGATCGCCCAAGTCTATTCCAAAAAGCAACTATGCAACAAGGAAGCATTCCAGACTCGAATCTAATCATCATAATCATGATACAAGATCATTTAAATAGCAGAACCAAATTAAGCCCACATACAAAATGTAAAACCATATAATTGAATAACACCGACAGAAAAACCTAACCCCAAGACTGAAACAAGCCCACCTACCAAAACCTCCCAAAAACACCGAATAACATTGAATCCGATCATACCCATCTAATCACAGGTCATCCTCCATCCTCAAGTACTCCCCAATATCAGACTGGTGCAGCACAACAATCCCATTGGGATCCATCTTCCTACAATCATGGGTCGATTTTGCTGCAATTCCGAAACCCAACGGCACATCTGCCATTGAAAACACCACCACCCCATCTCCAGGCACGATATTCTCTGTAATCCTCCCCAGCCCACCTGTCACGATAAGTTCTATTAGCAAAATAATACGTATTTTGCTTCAATAAATAAAAAAACAAGTTGCACGACAACATCAAAGCTATTCAAATCGACTCAAAACTAAATAAAATTGAGTTCCATTCAAATCAAGGAAGCCTAAAATCTACAAATACGCAACTTTTAGGTTAGAACCAAATACCCACCTTTCAAAACATGATTGCCGTAGAGAAACGACATCTCCGAGGTGGGTTTGAGCCAAACCTTGTGCTTGGCATTGGTAGCCAAAAGATTAAGGCACTGAATGGTGAGGTGAAAGCTGCCGCCTTTCGTGAACTTCCCGACCTGGGTACCCAATGAAACCAGCTTATCACGCTTGACGTTGGTGGCTCGCTTGACCAAGGATTCGCTGACGTAGTGGACTCTATTCTTCTGCAATCGGAAGCAGTAACGACCTGGGTTGGGATCGGGGCCTTCGTGAGATGGGTTCTCCACGATGTTCTTGAGATTGTTGCCGGTAAACTTGAACAGCTTCTCGAATACCTGGGTAGTTTCTTTCTCGTCCAATGGCCTCATGACTAGGGTTTTGGGTTTGTGTTTCTTAGGAGTACAGGGCAATAAGCTAGCAGAATTAGGGTTTTAGGATCCGTCGAAAAGAAATAACCGAAAAATTGAAAGATTTCCATTTGATTTGTTTCCATTTTTGGCGTTCTCACTGGGTAAATTACACTGATCTTCCCTGAGGTTTCTGCCAAATATGATGACCCCTAATATTTCTGAAATTACACTAATCTTTATTATACATCTTATACTAATAAAATCAACCAAACGCTGTTAGTTAAACTATTGAAGCTTCAAGTTTGAGAATTTAAAAAAAAAACTGTAATATAATTTTTATCATATCTAAAATAGTTTATATTGAATTTTTAAAATTTTTCTAAAGCTAAAATTTGGTCCAAATTTTGGTTTTAAAAAATCTTAAAAAATTCAACATAGGCTATTTTCTTCGTGAAATCATTATGTTGCAATTTATTTTATGAAAAAAAATCTGAACTTGAAGTTTTAATAACTTAATTAATGATGTTTGACTGATTTTAATGATAGAAATTAAAGAATAACAATATAATAATTTAAAAAGCAAGAGAAGTTAGAATAATTTTAGAAATTTCAAGGGATTTATTTATTTGTGATAAACCTCTGGGAAGGTCAATGTAATTCATCCTATAAAAAATAACTTTCTAAGAATGCCCCCAGTTGTTAGCACTAAATAAGTGTGCACATTTTCTATTCATTATTTTTTAAAAGATATAAAAAATTACAAATCAACTTAAAATTGAACAAATATTTTGAGACATATAAAAGTAAAAAAAATAGACAAACAAATTAAAACGTATGTAATTAAGAAGCGGAGTTGTTTTGTTTTGTTTTGTATATTCTTCTATCTTTTATTACCAGCACAAAAAAAGACTAAAATTTAAAAAATTATCTAATATTTTTTATTTTTTGTTTTAATTCTTTAGATTTCTTATTCATCCCGAAATACACCGTTGAATACATGGAAAATAAAAAAATTCAAAAACATCGTTACGAATTTTTTGTAACCATTTTTACCATAATTTATTAATTTCTAGATTTATTTTGTCTTGACAAATCATTAATTTAAAAAAATAAACGCAGTATAAAGGGTGCTTAAGATTGGGTGGTACTCAACAACCTAGATTGGCCACACTACATTTACCCTATTTATACAGTGAATTGCAAAAGATTTCCAGCGACATTATGGTTGGCGATCACATCCATCGTTGCCTAATCAACATCGGAAGCGCAAACTCATTTCTTAGTTACTGGACGGAGCACACCTTTGGCATTTTAGTAGGGCGAGCTTTTTGAAAAGAAGTATTTGATAGGGTGACAAAAGGCTACGAAACAGACCGGAACTCGAGAGGGTAGTTTTGGAAGCGTTCGTTGTTAACCCTAGCCTCATTACATTACTTCCCACTGGGCGACAGTTATAAGTATTCTTTTTGGAGTTATTTGTGCGCGGATATTTTGTTGCCGATCTACATTGTCTTCACTTGTGCACTTATGTTGAGAGTACATAAATGCATATGCATTTGAGTGTTTTATTTGTTAAGGGTGTAACCGGTGAGGTTTGAAATCGAGACTCAGTCTGGGAAAAATATTTGATTTGTTTTCATTTTGAGATTGAGGCCATGATTATTAGCCAAATTTTTCACACATGCTGAGTAGAGGTGTCGCGATTTATCTTTTGTGCTTTGATAGCATCTTGAAATACACCAGCACTTTACACCATTGTGGTAAATTCGATACTCGTGCTTGAGGTGCTTTGAGTTGGTTTGCAAGTTGGGTTCTCTGCTTCTGTAAAGAAAGGATTCTCATTGTTTGTGGGTATCATTGTTTAAGATCCTCACGAGTATTCACTTGTCCTACGAAGGTAACCAATGAACTTAAAAGAAAAGTTGCATGTGCTTAATACAATCGTGATCCAGCTACGAAAGTTGATATGGTTTAGAGTGGTATTAATTTATCAATTTAGATTGTATTATTTTCTTTACTCAAGACTAGCAAATTAAAGTTGGGGGTTGCGGTAAGTACCAAAATGCATACGTGGAGGCCCCTTAGAGTTTATACTCATTATATCTCTAGCTAATTTATATTACTTGACTTGACTTGGGCTATTTTATGATTGTCTCCGAAGTAGTTTGCATGAACTAGGCTTTAATTTGAAGATTTAAAAATGTAAAGACGTTAAAATTTTTTAAAAGTGGGAGAACCTATAGAGTTCCAGAGGATTTCATTAGAGACTTGTTTGGAGAATTTGATAACATTGTGGAGACACGAAGAAGAAAAGATCTTTTCTATAAAGGATTCTAGAGGACAATGTGAACAACTGGATCAAGATGATCTTAGCCGTCCATTAAGAAGGTGAGTGGCTATAAAAGGGAAGGATGACCTTATTTGTGAGGTGAGCTCTGAGCAATTTAGAGTGCATTTACATTGATGTACACAATAAAGTTTGTGTTTTTTTCTTTTTTGTTGCATGTACACTTAACAAGTGGTATCAAAGCTAGATGATCAGAGATCGAGAGCAACAAGGCAAATGGGTGGTTGTTCGAAGACGTTTGTGAAGGCAAAACTGCAAGGAGTGTGATGATCGGGACATGTGGAGAGTGTGTCGTTAGAGATCGCGTTAGAAGATGTCATTGGAAAATAGTATTGTCCGAGTTTGGAATGATGCAAGTACGATTAACAAAAGGTCTCGGAGTCCACAAGGGGAGTCCGAGTTAAGATACAAGCTTTCCTAAGAGATGGCTAAACAAAGGCAAACAAGTTTTAAGCCAGCATCACTAAGGTTTGCTTATATAGCGGACTTGGTGACTTGGTTCTTCTGCAATCGGAAGCGCTACTGGGATAGGATCGGGCCCTTGGTGAGATGGGTTCTCGACAATGTTCTTGAGGTTGTTGCTGGTGAATTTGAATAGCTCATCAAACACTTGGGTGGTTTCTTTCTTGTCCAATGACCTCATCACTAGGTTTTGCATGCCAAAAGATTAAGGCATTGAATGGTGAGGTGAAAGCTATTGCCTTTTGTAAATTTCCCGACTTGGGTACCCAATGAAACCAGGTTATCGCGCTTGACGTTGGTGGCTTGCTTGACTAAGGATTCGCTCAAGTAGTGAACTTGGTTCTTCTGCAATCAGAAACAACAACTTGGGTTGGGATCGAGGCCTTAGTGAGATGGGTTCTCCACGATGTTCTTGAGTTTGTTGCCAGTGAATTTGAACAGCTTCTCGAATACATGTGTGGTTTCTTTCTCGTCCAATGGCCTCATTACTAGGTTTTTGGGATTTGGGTGCTAGGGTTTAGGATACTTGGAAAATAAATAACAGAAAGAAAGGAAAGTTCCCCTCCTGACCCAATTTATTTTACAAGGATTTTTTAATTTTTGCATTCTCATTTATTAAGGAGATACAATAATGATAATTACAAAAAAAATAACTTTTCCATAATGCCCTCACACTTTTTTTTTTGTTCAACATGCCCCTCACATTCTTAATATTAAATGAGTGTGAACATTCTCTAATGCATAGTTTTTAAAAGAGATGTTATTGAAAAAGAATTCTAAGAGTCAAATTAAAATTGAACAAATATTTTGATATATATAAGCCGGGGACTATAAGTATTAATTAATATTTTATAATTTTTGTATAATTTTTCGTCTCCACAAGTGATATCTATAAAAAAAATATTTGCAAGTAACCTCGAAGGAGCATTAGAGGCATTGTTTTTGGTATCAAGTATATTTTTTACTATTTTTTTAAAAGAATCATCAAGTTCGTGTTAATTTTTTAAACTAATCATTTGTCATGACAAAATGAATCTATAAAATAATAAATTATGATCAATAAAATTTTAAGCAAATTTATAAAATATTTTTTTCGGTGTATATTTTTATATTTTATCTACCGGTTTGATCTGATTTTTTGATTTTTATTTTTTACCCTTAAGATTGGGTGGTAATCAATAATGTACCTTGGCCACACTACTTTGTTCTATTTATAGAGTGGACAACAGATGATTTTACACAAAAATTTGATGGTAGCCAATCACTCTCATCATTTCATTATATGGAGGAACGGTTCTTTATTGGAGGCTCCGTCGCATGGATGTGGAGTAAGTTCGACCATCATTCAAGGGATTTTGCCAAATGATTCCCGTAAATCACTCTTTAGTTGAGCGGTATTTGACCCTTGACACAAGAGTGTGTGTGAAACCCCGATCCTTTTAGTCAATTCAGTTATTTTGAAAATTTAAAAGTTTAAGTTTATAATTATTAATTTTATGGAGTTTAAAAAAAAATGATTCTTTGGTATAAATTCAAATTTTAACGAAAATATCGGTAATGTGATGATGTTCTAAATTTAACCGACGAGGGACACATGAATTATGTCCGATCACTCGAGAATACCGAATTTGCAGTGTTTTCGATCGCGTGGATATATAAATGTATATACATTAATTTTACGAGGTTTGTCCGCGATCGAAATTGATTACATTTTGTACCAAACCGTCGAGACGGGATCGGGTAGGCCCCACCTATTTTCTCATGGCTAAGAATTGTAGGCCATCATGAATATATTTTTCTTAAGCTTACTTATATTATACACTAGGATTTTTAATCATGCATATATTTAAAAGAACAAAATTTAACATGTGCAAAAATTAGTATAGGCCAATAGAAACACATGCATTGGGAGACTTGGAGTGAAAGACTTGTCCTCCACTCTTTGTCACGGCAGAACACTCAAACAACTCACACATGCACATTAGATTTGCTTATAAATTTACCCTCCTCACTAGCACACTCACACTTTGCATATTTGGGGTTCCTAACAATTTTAGAGAGAGAGAGAGAGAGAAGGAGAGGAGCCAAACTAGCAAGGGTGAGTTAGAGAAGGCTCGGGTTAGACTCGGGTCAGTCTCGGGACGTGCTCGAATCCGAAACAAAACGCAACCGGAGGTACCGACTTTCATTCGTCCTCTTTACGCACCTTACGTTTATATGCGTTTCGTTTTAATTTTGTTTCATTTCGGGTCGAGATTCCTGATAATATTTGTAGCTAAGACACCATACTACTCATGCATGTTCAAACCCGGGGTCGTTAGGTTGAAAAATACGAAGTTTTTGCCGTTTGAACGAAAAAAAAGTACACTGTCCAGTTTTACCGGTAGTAAGCCTTACTAAATCACTCGGAATTTTTATTCTACAACTTTTCTACGAAAAGTACTTATTGGGGGTTGTAGCACGCATGCATGTTGGACCCGAGGCTCGGAGGGCTCGGGAATGGGAGTAACGGGCTGTTGAATGCAGCAGCTGTTTGGTGCAAATTCTAGGCAGATTACACTGCCCAGTTTTGGACAGTGCATTTTGTCTTTCTCGTTTCGTTTCGAGTCAAGATTTTTTATAAGAGTTGTAGTTAAGACACCATACTACTTGTACATGTTCAAACACGGGGTGGTTATGTTGAAAAAAACGAAGTTATGGCCATCCGAACGACAAAATGTACACTGCCAGATTTTACCGGTAACATTCCTTGCTAAATCACTCGGAGTTTTTATTCTACTATACTTCTGCGAAAAATACTTATTAGGGGTTGTAGACGACACATTTTAACACGCATGCATGTTGGACCCGAGGCTCGGAAGGCTCGGGAATGAGAGAAACTCACTATCGAACGCAGCTGATTTTTCAGCTGTTGAAGCACAGTTTCTGGGCAGATTGCACTGCCCAGTTTTGGGCAGTTTTGGGCAGCCCTATTTGGGCAGTTCGGGCAGAGCTAACTCGGGATGGATTCGGGTCAGTTTTGACACAACTTACTAGACTTAGTCCGCGTTAAAACTCGCATGGGCATTACTTGAGTTCCAAAACGAAAAATATTATTTTTACCGGTAACTTTCGTTTGAACCAAAACATTTTTAGACCCAACCCGAGACTTAGTGGTTGACCGAAACTCGTCACTTAACCCATAAAAACAGTACCTTAGCCGAACACTTAGAAAAAAAAATTAGACCACGTGACCCTTGGACACATCGAATGCCGTTTTTGACACGAGTCTAATAAACCATCGGAATATGCAATGTTTTTATAAATAAATAAATAAATAAATAAATAAATTAGATTACAATCATGCTAAATCCTTTGACCCTTATGCTAGATCCCGAAGTCGGTGACGCGTAGGGCAATACGAGAGTTTTCGGGCGAACGACTATCGAGGTGAGTTTTGTTATGCCTTGTTTACCGATTTTAGGAAAAAAATGTACATATTTATCTTTTTGACAAAAATTCATGTATTTAGTATCCATGTTATTCGTATTGAAATCAATTAAAGGAATATTGAGATATTTATCGAAATTATGAAAATTGGCATAATTGAAAAGTTTGCGAATTTGACATGTTTGGTAGAAATGTGGTTGATAAATAATATTTCCATGTTATTCGGATTTACTTTTATAGATTATCGAGGAAATTATCGATTAAATGTTCATACGGTGCCCCGACCGCCAGGGGATACGAAATATGGCGAGGTGAATGAAATAAGGTGAAAGGATCGACGACCGATAGATCCGCCGGATGACGTCATGCCGATTTTATATCTGATAGGGTAGCTCCCTATATTCGGTGACCGTTGAACAAATTAACTGAATATTATTCTAAATGGATATTGTTCCTAGAAGTGAAAATTCACTTGGAATCTGAAATGAGAAGTTTGGCTTCAGAAAAAGAATTACGATTCTTTATAAATGTGATGGATCACTTGGCATAATTGTGAACTATAAATTATTTTAAATTGCACGTATACGAGAAAAGTCATTTTCTGCCTGAAATTCGATAAGCATTGTTATAACGAAATTCACACTAGCCTAGTGCTTAAGAGTTGTTGTTGATTACAACTACAGGTGCTTCTGGAGTCGAGGACGCTGCGTGATTTTGTGTATCTTCGTCAAGTTATTAAATTTTCATGTTGTTAGTAATGTACTCTTTATTTCAGACTTATGTTTTTGTACTTTTTGATACTTGGCCGAGCCGCCTGTGGCCGAGCCAAGGATTCTACTATGGATGATGTAATAGTTAATTTATCACTAGCACTTCGGGAGTATTTTTAATGTTATTCCGCATTTTTTTTATATCGCACTCTGATATTATGGAAATCCCTAAACCAGTTTTATAAATTGAGGCCTTGATGGATTAAACCCCATCGGCCGGTCGCGACCATGTGTTTTTGAGACGGGTCGTGACAGTGTGAGCTGGTGGGTTGGGATGAACAACGAAGTGTTTGGGTTTGAGTGGCCGAGTTCTAAGATGTACAGGACTATCAATATTAATACCCAAAAAATTAGGGTAAAGGCGGCATAACTATGATTAATAGTTCATTGGGTTGTGGTGGGTATTGATAACCCATTTTTCCCCGCCACTCAAAGAATTGAGAATGCTGTCATTTATCCGATTATTGACACTTGACAAAAGACACAACTGAGTTGACACTTGACAAAAGACACAATTGAGTTGACACTTCAAGTTATTTAGATAATTCAAATTGTGATGTCATGTTCTATTGTTATTCAAAGTAGGGTTTGCAACTCACGAAACAGATTTGGTCACTTCTTTGATGACTACAACGGGATTCGGCCTATCTAATCAAGTCGCAAGGGCCCAGGAAGCAGCGCCCACGACAGGAGACCAGTAGCAGCTCCCAGAACTTAAACTAAAATATTAAAAATTCAAAGTGCAAAATTCATGTCCTAAATTGTGGTCAGGGCTAAATGTGTTAATTCTAGCAAAAAAAAAAAAAATACACCAAAATGTCTATTTTGTCATTCATGAAGCAGATTTTTGTTTATTTGTGCACTATTCGTCAACAATTAAGCCTCATTAATACCTCAATAAAAAATAAGGGTTAAAATCGTTACAATTCATAGTAGAGGGATGAAAATGATATTTGAGCAAACTAGAACGAGTATGAATAAAATTTTTCTGGTACAAAATTCCTACGAGTACACGTGTCATTCTCCCAACCGAGTACTGTGCTGCGTTGAGGCTCGGGTGGTTTTACCGGTAACAACTAAGCAGAGGGGGTGTTTGGGAGCCTACTTTTTGACTTTTCATTTTTGAGTTTTTGGCTTTTTGGCTTTTTGAATTATGGCCAGAATGAGTTTTGGATTTGGGAGTAGTGTTTGGGAGAAATGTGCAGAATGCATTTTGCAGAAGTAGTAGTGTTTGGGAGCCTATTTTTGAAAATGAGTTATGGATCATCTTTTACTAATTTGCCCTTGGTCAAGATGACTTGTGATTTATTATGGATCATCTTTTATTAATTTGTCCTTAGTCAAGATGAAAACTTGTAATTTATTTAAAATGGTAATTGGACAATATTTTGGAATTGAGATTCGTCTATTTTTTAAGAAGGGATCCGTCTATTTTTCTGTACTTAATAAGAATTATGAAAAATGAAAGTAGTAGGGCAAAAAAATTAAAAAGATGGTCCAATAATATCGAATTAATAAACATTACATAATTATTATACATATTAAAAATGTTACGCAATACGACAACAACAACGAACAAAGCATCGAAATTAAAAACACAAACAACGAATGCATCCAAACAAAAAACATTAGACAAACACGGCCCAGAAGCATCTAACGTATACGATTGTCGACAATGTAATCTCGAATTTGGGCTCTCACACTGTCCATGTCACCATCATCACGTTGGTATGTATGTCCATGTAGCTCGTTAGGTGCTGTAGTCTCCACTCCACGTTCATAAGACATAAATTCCGGTCGCGTATCATTGAAGCCAAAAGGAATATCTGGCATGTTGCTCCTTCTTATGAAATTGTGGATGACCATTGTTGTAGTTACAAGATTTCTCTGCGTGGCCATGTCGAATCCAACAGGCATGTCACATATCATGGGAAAACGTGCTTTCCATACTCCGAAAGTTCTTTCTATGGTGCACCTAAGGGATGAGTGTATTTTGTTGAATTTTTCGAAATTATTCCTTGGTATGGCTCCGTTACGCCAGTCTGGAACATGATACGTACAACCTTTGTATGGTGCTAGAAAACCTCGAATGTTTGGATACCCAGCATCTACCAAATAATACTCACCTTGTTGTGGGTGTGGAAAATTATTTGCTGGGTTCCTTAAACAATCGTAGAAAATTCTTGTGTCATGAGCACTTCCTTCCCATCCTGTTAATGCAAAAGTGAAGCACATATCAAAATCGCATGCTGCCATAATATTTTGTGTCGGATACCCCTTCCGACCAATCCATTTAGCAATGTCACTATCCGGATGAGCCTTGATGTGAGTGCCATCAATTGCACCAATTGCACCCTATGCATGAAGGAAATTATTAATGTAAAACGTAAGGAAAAACTTTAAAATTTATATGAATGGAGGAAAAAAATCCAGTTTCCAAATACCTGAAAATGTGGAAAATATCTTGTAGAATCTTGTATTTTTTTGTGCACTTGTTCGCGAGGCCATGACCATGGTCTAATCCAGTCCCCGTCCATGTTTCCACTTTCCACTACCAAAACAGATTCAGAGAATCCTCTCTCTCTCTCTCTCTCTCTCTCTCTCTCTACTTGCCATGGATGTACATATAACTCAGGGTTTAAGCAACCAGAAATGCAAAGCAGCACTGCAGCAATGTGTATCAGCTCCTTCAAAAAAAGAGCTGAGGAGGTATGCGCTCTCTGTTATCTAATTCAAATTTATGTTCATGGTAAAGATATTTTTTATGACCTAGTCATTGTTTCGACTATGTATTGAGTATACTTTGGGAGGAGACAGAAGTCCAAGCGTTATTTGGGTAGAAGTTTTCTGGGTCTTGAATATTTTCTTTTCAAAAGCAAGAATTTTTTTATTATGGAAAATAATGATGGAACCATTCTTTAGTGTTCTGCTTACTGTTAGGGTAAGCAATACATTCATAATTTGTCACATACTTAAAAACTTGTCATGGGTTTTTTTTCGTTTTGTCTTCCTTAAATGTAGAAAAACTACATGCATGTTAATATTGTAGCGGCCAGAAATGTGGGGTGGTCCCGTTGAGCCAAGACTGATGGGCCTTTGGTTGGCCGTGCTGGTAGCCGACCTGGACATGCTAGGCGCTGGAATGCAGGCCTGGCCAAAAGGTTGGATAGTAGGCTGGGTTAGCAACATTGTCCGTCCGGAAGATCAGGAAGAAATCTAGGCGTTATGGGAAGAAGCCTAGTATGGAAAGCTCACTCTTATGGAAGTTTTCTCGAGTAGAATCTTCAATCATTTGGGAAAGGATCTCGACACGATTTCACTATCAATTTAGGGAGACATGAACGCCAGTGCAATTTTGTTCACCATCTTTTAAAGGGGGTGAACATTACCTTCACTCTCATTGGTTGAAATCGTGTAAGTCCCGCCTCTACAAAACACTTTTCAGCAATGATGTGACAATCTCAACCAATGACAGAGAGGGTAATGTTCACCCTAAGGTGAACAAAATCCATTTCCATGAACGCCTATGCAAGGGAGACTACAGAACTTTTATGCAATTAATTACAAGTACAATCATTTTTGTGCTTATCCTACGTGTCTTTAGGCATTAAATTGCCTATCAGTTTGTATCGGCAGGGTGACACTAGCAATTTGTTCTTTGCGCAAACAAAAGTTACTACTCGGATCTTGGAGGTGTATCGGATCAGATTGGCGGATCTTAGCAACCCCACGAATATCATGAGAAGTATATTAGGAGGTTGTGACAATTAAACAAACCGAACAAGATCCCAAGAACTAGCCCAATTATAGGAAAGAATAAATAACCAAAGAAAGGCTCCTTACGAAGAAGAAACAATGATCAATTATTGCCTTCGTCAATACTGACCTCATGACCTGTCAACCAAGAGTATACAAGGATGGCCAACTACACTAGCTTGGTTGTTGTGGATTTAATTTAAAGACATTACCAGTGATTATCAAGGTTGTCAAACTGGGATACACGTTGTGTGTCATTCTTTTCTTTTTATGTATCATATCAGTATACGGACCGCGTGTGATAAGATCCATTTATAAATACTGAATCATCAAATATGCATTGTATCTATGTGTAGCATAAGATCTATTTAAACATATGATACTTTTAGACATATGTATCGAGTTTACCTATAAACATATCGAATCTTAGTACACGTATTGTTTTATCCCAACCAGACTTTGGAAGGGCATCGACTTCCCCTCCATAGGAATTGAACACAAAACCTTGCTACGCTTAAGTACACCTACACAATTGTTGGGCTAACTGTCCCGGTTTATGTAATGACTAGGAAAGGTATATTTTTTGATGACCTGATATATGGTCCAATAGACTGATTAATCCGGGGGACCAATATGGTTTCAATGATATCACGTTTGTCAATGTGTATTTGGTTGGATCAAGGTAGCGATTCTTCAAAATCCGGTTCAATTGAGACAATTGTTAAAGTTAGACTTGGGGCTAGGGATGTTAGGTTTTGTGCTGGCAGAAATGGTAATTTTGCTGTAAACATGTCAACTCCAAGAATGCCAGCATTCATTGGAAATGAAAGGTGAACACATTATGATTGAGACTAAGGAATTATCAATTTCATGCAGCAATAGAGTCTTGATAGAAGAACTAAATAGCACATTTGGTGGTGGTGAGCTAGTCTTGCGGTAGAACAAGAAGCTATGGTTTCTTTTATGATGAGCAACGAATAGAGAAAAAATGCCTTTGTTTTTGGTAAATTAAAATCTTATTACCAAGGAAAAACAGGAAAAATAAACTGAGTTCACGAACATCACCTAGAGCCAAAAACCAAGCAGAAACCAAACTACTGAAATAACAACACTGAAGGTACATAGAACTACCCGGTTACTACAATCGTTCCTAGAGGACTTGAGCACGGTAGTAGAAACTCTATCTAATAATTGTAGAGCCACAAGTTTGCTTCATTTGATTCCACATTAGATCATGAGCAAACTCTATCTTATATCCTATTTAGATGTTGGCTATTTTTTTTACATGTATACCTTTGGCAATGCTATATTGTAATGGCTGAATCTTGATTCATTGAAAGAAGGAAGTTTGGACACTTTTCTCATACAAATGGAACAGTATCAGATAGAGACTTGACTATACCTAATCAGTGGCATTGCAAATGTAATGCACGTCTGATGCGTGCACTCTTGCCACAACTAGCTTGCAATTGACAACTAATATAACTCGAATGCAGGTAGTATGAAGAGAAAAGGTGAACTAGTAGATATGAGTTCAATTATGCTACGTCAGTGATGATGCACTTGTAATGCACGTTTTGTGCGCACTCTATTGCTACACCTAATATAGCTTGATTGCTAAGCATTCATAGTTACACGAGTACTTAATGCTGACGTGGTATCACTGATTTAACTCACTTTCTGGTTTTTATTTTGTTGGTTCGTATAATTTTCTTGTTATTATTTGTTTTTAAATGCAGGAAAAGTACTTAGAAGAATATGCCATATTGCGGCCAAGGACACGAGCTTGTTTGACTTGTTTACACCTCTGTAGCCTAGTGTTCCACTAGTCTATGTCTGAGCTCGTATCCGTAGAGCCACAAGCAAAGCACAGTCTTGTAAGCATGCTGACCAACAGAATGGCCTCCCTGTTTATTCTCTTGCTCCCCATCTTTCTCCCTCTCCCTCTCCCTCTCCCTTTCCCTTTTGTGCTCTTTGTTTGGCCGATGCCGATTCATATGGCAATGTGGATTCGACTCCTGATGAGGATTCAGCTTTGAATAATACTGCTATGAATCGAAAAAGTTGGTGAGCTAGATATCTTATGATTTAAACAAGAGAAAATCCATTGTAGTCAATGTGTTTTATTTCCTCAGAAGATCTGCTTAAGAGGTACGTGTTTTCTCAGTTTGATACATATACATGTACACATCTCGTGTCAAAACGCAGTGCATGCATTGGGTTCTCTTCTATTGCTTTTAATAATAACCTTTTTTTGTTTTTGTTTTTTGAAACAAGAAAGCGTCTTTCAAAATTCAAACTTTGTTGCTTATGTGACTTCTTTACAGGGTTTTATTAAGCCTTATAGCTATGAAAAGGGGCGTGGGGGTACTATGAATTCTTCAGGACACAATTCAATAGACATGCATTAGATTATAGGGTTTACCATGGCAGACAAGATAATTATGCAATCAAAAATGTCCAATCAATGAACTTTCAGCGTAAGAAAATTAGGTCGAGAATGACGTTAATTTCAGATGAGTTAGTTACAAAAAGGGAGGTTTGGATGTTATGTCAGTTGTTATCATTAATATCCCAGCCACAGCACATCCACGTCCCACCAATAAAAGAACCTCCTAGTTTGTTCTCTCGCTCCACATCCCCCTCCCTCGCCTTCTCTCTCTTATGCATATATATTAACATGTTCCGCAGGATTCAAACAAAAGGAAATCTATAGTGGTCCAATATGTTTGATTTCCTTAGTAGATCTGCTGCGTGTTTGATCGTTTTGATTCATGTTCATGTCCTTGACACATTTCGTGTCCAAACGCACAGAGGCTTAAAAAGTGGTTTTTGTTTTGTGCATGAATTTGGTCAAATTGTATGGATCCAAAGAATAACATTTGATTGGAAACAGGAAAGTACCTTTTGAAGTTTTGGTTTGAAGGAAGTCTTTTTCAATCAAAATGGGGTCCGATGGTACTACAAATTCTTCCCGACAGAAGTTAATTGACGTGTATAGCAGACTTAAGTTCAGGGTTCAAAATGTTGTGCGGTAGTGGTCGTGATAATTTGGCGTTAAAAAATGCCAAACCAATTCACGTTCTTGTAAGAAATTTATGCTTAACAATGATTATATTCTAGAGGGATTAGTAAGAGAAAAGGAAGGCTTGGATTATATAGTTAAGTGTCAAGGAATTGGCAATGGGGAGCAACAATAAATTTCCTTCTAGAAGCACGAAGATGGCACGTTTGATGACCTGACAAAACGGGAAGCCATGAGTTCTTCTAGAAACATAATGGGAAGTAGAGGAACCAGAGGTACAATCTGCATTTTGATACTTTCTATTCAACATTCGAAAAAGGAAAGATTGAAGGATTTGGGATATGGGAAGGGTTGAATCACATCCCTTGTGGCCAGAAAAAATTGATAAAGCCTTTCCATTTCCATCAGTTTGTAATATCGAGAAAGAGGGTTTGAGTCTTGGTTGGGTTTTATTGTGATAGCACATTTTGTTGGTTTGAACTAGATGTACTCATTGCTTTTGAACCTTACTACACTGAGTTATTAAAGCAGACCAACACTCAAGTGATGTTGTACGTGTGATGCATACACACCACTGCTCCAACTGCTAAAGCTTGATTTTGCTTCGCATTTATAGTTACAATGCAGAGTTATCGCTCACCATATATGTATAACATGAATAAGATTTGCTTTAAAATATGGGGATTTTCTTTTTGGCTTTTTAGGAATAAAATTATACTTTCAATTACTACCATTTATTGTCTGGCAATTTTGCATTTTATTCGGTTCCAAATTGACACAATAAAATTGACGCGCTTACACCAATCCTATGTTGACATGTGTCTTTCTCAGGCGGGCACTCACACAAGGTTATGTCTGAGGTGTTATCATTAGTACAACAGCCAACACACACCCTTGTCTGCATCCACCGACAGAACAACCTCCTAGTTTGTTCTCTCGCTCCACATCTCTCTCCCTGGACAGCCTTCTTGCCCAAGCAAAGCAACTAGAAGCCCACTCTACCTTTCTTTCTTTACCTTCGACTTTGTTCTTCAAGGTACATGTTTGCTTGTTTTGATACATGTTTCAGGTCCTTGACACATTTCGTGCCCAAATGCACGGAGTCTTAAAAATTGGTTTATGCTTTGTGTATGGATTTGGTCTAATCTTATGGCTTTTCACAATAACGTTCGATCTGATGTTTCATTTGAAACAAGAAAGTACCTTTTGAAATGCTAATTTTTCTTGTTTACGTGACTTCTATCATAGAGTTTTAGTAGATCATACCTATCAAGTGGTAAAGTTGTGGTTTGAAGGAAGTCTTTCTCAATCAAAATGGGTCTAAGGGTACTACAAGTTCCTCCCAACACAAATTAATTGGCATGTATATTGGATTTAAGATTAGGGTTTCACATGGTAGGGTGTGCGGTAGCGGACTTAACAATTTGGGGATAAAAAATGTCAAATCAATGAATGTTCAGGGTAAGAAATTTATGGCCACCAATGATGTTACTTCAAGAAAAATTAGTAAGAACAAAGAAAGGTTTGGATTTTATAGTAAAGCATAGGGAGTTGGCAATTAGGGGATTGCACGTCTGGGGACCCTTACAAAATGGAAGCCATGACGTCTTAAAGAAACATAATAGCAAGTAGAGGAACCAGATAAGGGCAATCTGTATTTTGATACTTTCTTCAACATTTGAAGAATGAAGACTGAAAGATTTGGTATATGGGAAGGGCTCAATGATACCCCTAGTGGCTAGAAAATTTTAACGAAGGCTTTGCATGTCCATCAGTATGTAACAGTGAGAAAGAGGAGTTTTAGTTACGTTTTATTAAGGTAGCACATATTGTTGGTTTGAACCAGATGGACTCGGTGCTTTTGAACCTCACTATACTTAGTTACAAGACCAACGCTCTAGTGATATTGCACGTGTGATGCACGTTTATTGCACACAATATTGCTAGAATTATTGTAGATTGATCAATTCGCAGTTAAGTTACATTGTTACTGATCACACTGTGTCACTAGTGTCACTTGCCGTATGCCTACAAGATGGATAAGATTTAAGTTTAAATAGCGGGGTATGTTATGTCACTCTTTAGGGATCACACTGCCACTATTTTGTTCCAAATACACAAAAGTGCATTCAATTGCTACTTTTTACTTGGCTGGCAATTTTGTAGCATTTTATGGGCATAGTTTGTTTTCAAACAAAAAGAACACTTTGAAGAATACCCCATTGCGGCTAACTATACGACTTGGCATGATGGGCTTACACCAATCTTATGTTGCCATGTGTCTTCCTTCGGCGAGTACTCCATTAGGTTTGTCTGAGCTAATTACCATTAGTACCACATCCAGCGCACACTCTTGTCTACATCCCACCAATAGAACGACCTTCTGGTTTGTTTGCTTGCTCCACATTTCCCTCCATCCTCCCCTCCTCTCTCTTATGCATATATACTCATACGTATCTCAGGATTCAAACAAGAGAAAATCCATAACAATGGGTTTGATTTCCTCAGAAGATCTGCTTAAGAGGTAAATTTTGCTCGTTTTGATACATGTTCATGTCCTTAACACAAGTTGTGTCCGAATGCATGAAGGCTTAAAAATTGTTTGTGTATTATATATGAATTTGGTCCAATCTTACGGCTTTTAATAATAACGTTTGATCCAGTGTTTGATTTGAAACAAGAAAGCACCTTTTGAAATGCTAATTTTCTTGCTTAAGTGACTTCTATAACAGGGTTTTAGTAAATACATACCTATCAAGTGGTAAGTTGTGGTTTGAAGGAAGTGTTTCTCAATCAAAATGGGGTCTGAGGGTACTATAAATTCTTCCCGACACAACTTAATTAACATGTATAGTATAGGTAAGTTAGGGTTTCAGATGGTAGGGTGTGGAGTGGGGTAGTGGACATGGCAGTTCGGCGTTAAAAAATGTCAAATCAATGAACGTTCGGGGTGATAAATTCATAGTTACCAATGATATTCCAATTCGAGAGAAAGTAGTACGAAATAAGGAAGGTTTGGCTATTATGGTCAAGCATAAGGAATTGGCAATTGAGGGCAACAATACATTTCCTTCTAGATGCACGAAGATGGCACGTGTGATGACCGCGACTTGTTCTAGAAACATAATGGGAAATAGCGGAACTAAGGGGGAACAATCTACATTTTGATAATTTAGATTCAACATTTGAAGAAGGAAGACTGGAATATCTGGGATAAGGGAAAGGTTGATTCACGTCCCTCGTGGCCAAAGAAAGTCGATAAAGTTTGCGTGTCCGTCAATCTATAGATTGAGGAAGAGGGTTTGACCGTTGGTTGCATTTTGTGCAGATAGCATATCTTGTTGATTTGAACCAAATGGACTTGTTGAACCCCACTATACTGAGATATAAAATCCAAACAACCATCTTTTGATGTTTGTTGCACGTTTGATGTACACATTATTGCTAAAATTACTGTAGCTTGATTGATTCGCAGTTATAGTAACAATGCAGAGTTCGCTCACATGGTGTCACTAGGTAACGTCGATAAGATTCACTCGCGTCACTCACCATATGCATATAACGTCAATAATTTAGCTTTAAATTTTGGGATATGGTCTATGGCTTTGTAGGAATAGCATTGAAGCGATATTCTTCTCCAAACAAAGAAAGTGCATTCAATTGCTATTTTTTACTTGGCTGGTAATTTTGTAGCATTTTATGGGTATAGTTTATTTTTAAACAAAAAAGAAGTGCTTTGAAGAATATCCCGTTCCAGCCAACTACACGACTTGGCATGACCTTCTTACTCCAATCCTATGTTGACATGTTTCTTCCGTAGCCGAGTACTCTACTAGGTTTTGTTGAGCTGTTATCATTAGTACCATGCTAAAGTTTGCACTTGTCAATGTGTTTGATTTGCTTGGAAGATGCTAAATGGGTACATGTTTGCTCGTTTTTTGATACATTTCATGTCCTTAACATATCTTGTGTCCAAATGCATTAAGATTCATCGCGTGATTGTCTGGGCGAGGTCTAAAGCCAAAACAAGTTGGAGTTCCCCACCATCACCTCGCCTAGATACGGGGGCTTTTTCAAATCTAATAATCCAGAGGATCTAGCACCATGAAAGGGACCAGATTTGGCAGTGAACAAAGGCAGCTGTAGAGTTTTGCTCCTTGTTCTAGGATCCTTTATCTTTTCTTTGTTTTATTTATGCCATGATCAGTATAGGTGTTCTTGGATTTCTTGTTTGGGCTCATCATGTGATCCATCCAATGTGCTATTTATACTTTTTGACAATAACATTTGATTCGATGTTTGATTGGAAACAAAAGGGTGGGTTCGGGCAAGATTTGTTGGATCAGACGAGGAAGCAGAAGAATGAATAGATAGAACTGAAGCCGAATCTAATGAATCTGATAAAGCACGTGAAGCAAGGTGAAGAAGGAAAAGAGTAGAAGACAACTAAAGCTTTCGCTTTTGCAAAGGATAAGGATCCGAAGGAGTTGATGAGGTAAAATAGTTAACTGCTTGAAGTGGCTCAACATTCTTGGTTACATACCCGTAGATGAAAGGGAGAAAGAACCCAGCCTACTCAAAATCTATTCGAAGGGGACGTGGGCGCAAGAAGAGAAACATAGATTGCGACAAAAGAAGTAACTTTTCAAATGTTAATTTTCTTGCTTGTGTGACTTCTATAATAGGGTTTTAGTAGATCCTATCAAGTGGTAAAGTTGTTGTTTGAAGGAGGTCTTTCTCAATTGAAATGGGGTCTGAGGGTACTACAAATTCTTCCCGACACAACTTAACTGAAATGTATAATAGAGATGAGGTTAGGGTTTCAGATGGTAGGGTCTGCGGTAGCAGATGTGATAATTCAGCTGTAAAAAATATCAAATCTATGAACATTCAGGGTAAGAAATTTATGGCTAACAATGATGTTCATTCTCGAGGAATTAGTAAGAAAAAGGAAGGTTTGGATTATGTAGTCAAGCGTAAGGAATTGGCAATTGGGGACAACAATACATTTCCTTCTAGAAGCACGAAGATGGCACGTTTGATGACCCTGACAGAAAAGGAAGCCATGATTTCTTATAGAAACATAAAGGGAAGTAGAGGAACAAGAGACCGACATGCCAATCTGAATGATGAAGGAAATGCACTCACAATGCTTGATGCTTCGAAAAAGGGAGGATTGAGAGGTTTGGGGTATGGATATGAGGTAGGAGATATGGTTTGGGGAAGAGTTGAATCACATCCATGGTGGCCAGGGCAAATATTTCTTGAAGCTTTTGCATCTTCATTGGCTTGTATTACGAAGAAAAAGGGTCACTTGCTGGTTGCATTTTATGGTGATAACACCTATGGATGGCTTGAACCAGATGGACTCATTCCCTTTGATCCTCACTATACTGAGAAATCTAAGCTGGCTAACACTCTACCATTGTTAACTGCTGTTGGGGAGGCTAAGGATGAAGTGAACAGAAGAGCTGCACTTGGTTTGACTTGTTTTTGCCGGAACCCTAACAACTTCCGCCCAACAAGCGTTCAAGGGTTCTTGGAAGTGGACGTGAATGGTTTTGAAAATGGCAGTGTCTATTCGGTGAAGAAGATTGAAAAGGCTAGAGATGGTTTCCAGCCAATTAAAACACTTTCGTTTGTGCAAAAGTTGGCGTTGATACCACATAAGGATGTGCAAAGAAACGTCAAATGGATGACGAATGTAGCTCATTTGCTTGCTTATCGGAGGGCTGTGTTTGAGGAGTTCGATAACACTTATGCTGAGGCATTTGGGGTACTGCCACCATGCCCTAAAGGTTCATCCATGATTTCAAATGACTCACGAGAAGTACCACCACAAGGTATTGATGATTTGGTACTCCATTTTTTCTTTATGTTAGCTTTGTAATGTCTTCGAAATCTGTTAGAGTTTGTCTCACTTTGATTAATTATTACCTCCAAAACTAGTATATGAGTTTGGGCGACCTATCCACTCATTGTCAATTGGTTTTGAGTCAGATGTTTTAACTTGGTATCAGAGCTAAGGATTCGGAAGCTTTTGGACAAGACTCTCTTAGTTAATTGTCCCATTGTTTGTGCCTTAAGTGTGCCTCATTCCCTTATGATCTGTGTGTTATGGATCCATTGTTTACCTCTCCACGTGCAAGTCAGGGTTTGCACGTGCGGGGGCGTGTTAGAGTTTGTCCCAAACATTGACTAATGATTAATTATTATTGCCGTAACTAGTATATGAGTTTGGGCCACCTCTCCACTTATTGCCAGTTAGTTTTGACTCGGATGCTTTAACAAAATCAAGATGATCGGGTGCATAATGTGAGGTGGAATTTATCTGCACAGATGATGGGACATGGGATTTGTAGTTGAGTAGAAGCTAAGCTTGAAGTTTCATGCTTGATTTGTAAAATTAAGGCCTTCGACCTGTCTGTGAATCATCATGCTATTTTGCCGACGAATATTTAGTTCTTTTATTACTCTCTCCCTCTTTTCCTAGGACTTTGGTTTTTCTATTCTGTTGAGCAAATGACTGATGGTTCTACTCTTGGCTTGCTCGAGCTTGGCATTTTCCATGTAAAAGTCATTGGATGTTTATACATATATTCTTTATGCAGCTTCTGTTGTCTACCTTCAAATACCCAGAACATTGACCATACTGCAAAGAGCTATATTAAGCCACCAATCTCCAAGCCGCAACCTCTAAAACTTTATGATAAGCTTGTTATAGTTTCCTTAGATGGTGCTTTTGTAAGTATATTATTGCCCTCGATATCACTAGCTTTGATTGTTTCCTTTCATAGCCTGCTTCCACAATTGTGATTTGAGCTCCAAGAACAAGATGATCTCGGGAGCTCAAACTTTCATAGTTTGGAAATTTGATAAGAGTCATGATTTTTGAAAAGGGGATTTGGCTTAACTTGCACCAGCTAAAAGTTAATCTTAATTAGCCAGTTTGTTTTCTTAACCATTTCGTAGGATTATTGTCGTCCTTGTATTCTACATGATGAGAATCCCAAAACTTTGAAAATCCTTGAGGCGTTTCAAATCTGATGTATCACGAAGGCAGATGGCCATATCCGAGTTTCTGCGCCAAAAATAGTCATGACCGAGATGTTCTGAAGTAAACCAACAACATTCTGTATTTTGAGTCTTGTTTTAATCACTACTTTCTAGATCCCTTTAATAGCTCCCTTCCTTACATTGTGTGGTATACTCGGACAAAAACTTGCTGGTTATGATTTGAAATATACAATTTTGCCTTTGCCTTCTCTATCTGATAGTCCTTTTTTCTTCTTGTTTGCAGCTCCTTTGAGGGGTCAGCCAATGATCAGGAAACAGATTGGTAATTGGTCCTCTATAAATCGTCTCGGTAATGTAGCTTCTGAGAATGCAAGGGAGCATTCTTCATCCTATTCTTCAAAACCTTCGGGAAAGAGGCTCAGTTCTGACGAGAGCGTCAAATGTCAAACCAAATGTCTAGTAAAAGAGAAGCCCTTCCAAAAGCCAAAAGCATTGCAGGAGGCGAATTCATTGGCTGAAAACAAGAACATTCAAGGCGATGACAAAATGGAGGGTCTGCCCGAACCAGCGACATTGAAGCTGAGATTCCCTCCGCGAGCAGCACTGCCTTCGGTTTCAGAACTGAAAGCAAGGTTTGCACGTTTTGGAAAACTCGACGAGTTGGCAACGCGTGTATTTTCGAAATCTTCAACATGCCGGGTTATGTTCAAGAATGTCTCCAGTGCTCAGGCCGCATATAATCATGCACTCAAAACTAAGGCTTTGTTTGGCAACTCAAAGGTAAATTATATCTTGCAAACCTCAAAAGTGTCATCATCCCGAGATGAATCAAGCAAGCGGGTCGTGGAAGAATCTCCTGATACGGTTCCAAAAGTAAAGCCAGGCCCAAAGAAGTCGCCAGATGATGAAAACGGTTCTAAGAGCAATCAAAGTACTAGTGCCACCACCAAAGAAATAGAAGTACTCATGGAAGAATCTCTTGATACGGTTCCAAAACTAAAGTCAGGCCCAAAGAAGTCACCAGATGATGAAAACGGGTCTAAGAGCAATGGAAGTACTAGTGCCACCACCAAAGAAATCGACATTTCTGAGCAGATGTTGAACCTTTTGATCAAGTGCAATGACATTGTATCTGGTTTGATGAGTTCACCAGCACAAGGAGCATATGTAGCAACGCATAAGTAGTTTATTTTTACAGACACCTAAAACAGTAACATTTTTTTGTACAATCTAGAGAGCATATTTTGGAGTGGAAGCAAAAGAACACAGAGACATCTGATCTGTCCTTAGTTTTTATCTTTTGTTTTGGTTATTGGGTTAGTGATTGACTTTACATCTGCAACTAGTCTTTATCAAATTCTCTCATGAGATATTTTTTGCTATCATTTTGATGAGCATGGCTTGGCTTGGCATGGCATATCTCAAGCTTCTGTAACTACTGGTTGAGCCAGTTCTTGTTTATGTCATTTGGGGTGAGAATCTGTGGCATCAAGTATATACTCGTGCTCGTTCGCCTGGAAGTGGGCTGAAGCCATACCAGTCAAAGACTTCAAACACCGTACCGTGTCGGAGTTCATTTGAACTCACATCATATATCGATACGGTATCCCAAACAACAACATCATCATGGATAGGGGACAACCATTCCATATTCACTTTGATCATTCGTCCTGGTATCATGCGACAATAGACGGATTGGCAGAAGCATTCAACAAGACGCTATGCACTATTCTGAGGAAGATGGTGTATGAAAACTGGCGAACATGTCATGAAAAGCTGCAGGAAGCTCTGTGAGCTTACTGCACAACATGTCGTATGCTCACTCAAGTAACTCCATATTCGTTGGTAGAAAGAGTTCGACTTTCATTTTTGAAGTTACATTGTTCTTGACCTCATCATAGTTGATTTGTTGAGTTCACCTGCATAAGGAGCTTATGGGCAACACATAGGTAGTTTATTTACACACACACAGCTATAAAAAGAAACTGTAACATGGTTTTCGTAGAATTTAGAGAGCATTTTTTGGAGTGGAAACAAAAGAACAAAGAGACCATCTGATCTATCCTTAAAGTTCTTTTATCTTTTGTTTTTTGGGTATTGGGGTAGCGAGTGACTTTATTTCATCTGCAAGTGGTCTTTATCAAATTTTCTTTCATGAGATTTTTGTTGCTGTAATTTTGATGAGCATGGCATGGTGTATCTCAAGCTTCTGTACCTATTGGTGGAGCCAGTTCTGGTTTATGTCATGAGCAAGCCTACACACTACTCGTGCACACGTGTTCAGAACGTCCTATGCACGTGGAGCTCATAGTATTTTTGGGGGACTCATGTATATCGAATGGACCAGTGTTGAATCTATGCACGAGTTTGGGGTGTGGCTACTCACCCAGATGCATCAATTTATCCGGTTTAGGACATTTTCATGAGACCTTGCAGGGCTTATATAGGGTTTAATCTAATGTTATTTGCCTCGTATCATATCAGGCTTTCGTACCGGCCACTACCATACCGGTCCATAATTTTTTTCAAATTTTTTTTATTGATGATTTTTTAGATAATTACACATAATTGAGACTAAAAGTATATCTTTTGTTTTTGGCAATTTATTTTTAAGTTATGAGATTTTATTTTATATGTCAAATATAATGTTTTGTTAAAAATATCATTTGAAAAATGTATATTAATTTTAGCAATAAATCCGAAACGGTACCAGCAATAAAATGGTACGCTTGCTGATATGAGATTGATAACTTTGGTTTAACTGATACGATTCTGATCGATTCGGTTCTGATCGATTCGGTTGAGCAAGTTCTTGTTTATATTTTGAGATTAACTGATTGATTTGTCTTCACTGGAGTGAATGATTTCTCAAATCATGAGATATTTACAAAATTGGAAATTTACTAATTTGTTGTTTCCTTTCTAATTTTATTATCTTATTGAAATGTGTTTGAATGAAAATTCTCCATTGACTATTTCATTTCCATAAAATGAATGGTTTCCCAAATTATCAGATTCTGTTTAATTTTTTTAAAGAAATTACACTATGGTACATCTGAGGGATAGGGGAAAAAATACTGTAAAAATACTATTGTTTTGTTCAGTTGGTGAGAAAAAAAAAAAAGTACGTGAATATTTAATTTTTTAAATATTTTTTATATGTTCAGTTAGCAGAAAAACTGTGAGATTAACGTCTCTAACTTTTCTAATATGATTAATTTTCCCTTAAAACGAGTCATGCAAAACTATAGGAATAATTTTTTTATATTCTTCCTCCAAGGTCAGATGATTACGTCCACATTGATTGAGATTCAGATTTACAATTGATTGTTCGTTGATACTTCAGTGACCTTCAAGTGGGAGAATATTATGATTGAAGACCAACCTCGTTGGAATTCTTTTTGTTAACCCTTTTTCTATTATTGTTATAATAAGATTAAGGTTAGTTGCTTATATATATCTTTGAAAAGTTTCTTAAAGTATTGATTTAATGCTTTGAGATAGGAGCTAGAGGGAGGTAATAGAAAACACAATTTTTTGTGATATTGTGAGAAAATTTATCCTCGTTGATTCGAGTCAATAATGGATTGGTGTGGCCCGTGATTTTTTCTCGCGTTGAGATTTTTCAGGTATATCTTTTATTTCAGTATTTTTTTTTCTATTTTTCTACTACGCACAATTATTTTGTTTGTTTTGTTATGTGATTTATTATTTTCAAAATCTGTTGGAACGTTGTGAGATTGAACACTGTTCGCTTAATTTACTAACATAATCTTGTCAACTTAATACGCCTAATCGTTTCCACCCAAGGTCTCGAGAACTAATCGGTAATTTAAGTAAAAATTCCCTTTAAGTTTTATCGCAATTTGATTTGAAGCCGACTGAATAACTTAATTATATAAAAAAGACAAAAGGTCTCCCTCCAAATATTATATCTCTCTTCTCTTTTCCTGTCCAATCACTCTCCGCCTAATGTAGACCGCTGTCTGTCTCTCTCTGTAAAGTTCCAACTTGCCGCTGATATTGTAGGCGGCAACATCTCTCTCTCTCTCCGTGCCCCCCACCTTCTCTTCCTCTCTTTTGACTCTTCTCGATTCGTCAATGGCGGCTCTTCTCCCTCTCTCCTTATTTGCTCTTCTCAGGTACTTCGTTTGATTCATAGATACATGTTAAGAAAAGCACCGACGCAATAGAATAAAGAAACGAAATTTTGAAATTTGTTCTGTATGTGTGTATAATTTCAAATTTTTTGTTTGTTGTGAAGTTGAATTACACATAATTTTGCCATTATCTGGCTGAAACCCTAAAATTTGTGGAGGTTGTCGATTTCTTTTCTCGTTATAGTTCCAACTTTTGCCATTCTCGGACCGTTTCAACTTTCCTAATTTGTTTAATAATTAAGCATATATGTTTCTTGATATTTTTTGGGTTATATTTACGCATTTGTATTTTATGAGGAATAATTCCCAAAATTGCAATTTGTGTAGCCAAGTTTAATGTGTGTGTGTTTGAGAGTGTTCAATATTAGATGTTGGTTTGACATGGATTGTAGGTTATAGAAAAACCTCAGCTGGGTTGTTGGGGGAGATGGAAGAGCCGGGGCAGCTGAAACGGGCATTGATAGATTCTTCTGCTGGGGCATTCTCTGGTGCCATATCACGTACTGTAACATCTCCGCTAGACGTTATTAAGATCAGATTCCAGGTGCTTTTCATGATGCAATTTAGGACAGAATCTCAATGTCTTTACTTCCTTTGCCGTAATTATGGAATACGCATTGTCCATTTGCCTAGATATGGTACACATCCCCTGGAACTGGAAGTCAACTTGTATTGCACTTTTCGATATGATTTAATGGTAAAGGAATATAATTCACTTACCAAAATTGAAGTAGTTAACCCTAAAAAAAAATTTGAAGTAGGGAAAAGAAAGGAGAGGACTAAAAGCCCATCAGATACGGAAAAAGGACAAAAGAGGGAAGCAACACGAAGTGTAAAACCAGAAATCACACACTGTTTTCTAATCTCTAGAATAGAAGCAGTATTTCCATATATGGAGGAGAAAAGGAAGCACTGTATTGCACATAGACTTGATGTCCTCGAACCTGTCCTAAATATGTTTTTTGCATTCCTTATCAACCAAATAACCCAAGAAAGTGAGTTCTTACTGAAGTTCATAAAATTCCCACTTTCATGATGTAACTAAGACCCTTAAAATCAATTAAGAGCATTTGTGCACAAGTAGCCGGTGCTGCTCAATAAATACCACCAATCAAAAAATTACGCCATCGAGGATAATCATAGGACTAGATCTCCTTTTCTTTTGAAGGTGTCATTAGGGATGACACCAGACTTCGTTGAACCAAAGATGACATAAAATTGTTCTAATTTTGAGAGGCATTGCTTTCCCAATTCGGATATGGACTTATGGTGATACCTAGTTTCCTTGTTCAATTTATATTTGTGCAGCTAACTTTGTTTAACAATCAAATGCATTTTGCATCAGCTCTACGTATAGAATCAATGTCAAAGAGAAGATATGCCCAAAAAAGTGGGGATTAATATGATTTTTGATTTTTATCTTTGGCAATGGTCATCATTTTTCAACACTAGTTCGTTTGAGTTAACATAAGATTTTGCAAATCTTGAAAAAAATGGTTAACTGATGTCAAATTATTGGAAATGTTATCATTTCTTTTTAAAGAAATTACAAGTGACATTCCTAAACTCCATGTTCATCTCACCACCTAGATTGGAGTTGTTACTGCTTACCCATTCTGATTTTCTAACACATGAAGTAATGTTACCTACATGGGTGCATCAATTCTCATACAGAAACATTGTCTTGTGAAATGTACATCAATATGCAGTTGCCAGACTTCGTCTTTCTTAGAGCATGAGAAGTTCATAGATATTAAGTCATTCACGCAGCTAGATTTGTAGGCATCTAACTAAAGGCACGGGCAAAAGGATCATTTATAAACCTCATTATTGTAAGAATTAGAATAGGGTATTGACATGCTTACCAAGGTAAGAAAGCAAGAAATATAGGATGGGATTTTGACACCGTTTCCCTAGTATGGTCATGTTTCTGTGTAGACTAACGTGCACATGGTACAAAAGAAGGGCTTGATCCCACTAGAAGTACAAAGACGTCAAGTAAACAAAATATGGGTTGAGGTTTTGAAGGAGGGCGTTACTGCTTTGTTTCTTGGAGAATATGATTTTGTTGAGAAAAATATAGAAGGTAGATCAATTGAGTTAAGTTTTTTTTCTATGAACTAAAGAGCAGCTAAGTAGGGTAATTATCGACAAAAAATGTGAAGTCAACTGTAGATCATATTTGCTTTGGATCCCCTTTTCGGGTGTAGAAACATCCGAAGTGGTGGAGCTCGAGTTTGGTTTGGTAAATGTCTACATGCTAAATGTAGTTTTTATTTAGTGTTGGTAACTTTTGAACTGTAAAACATTTAGTCGATAAAGTTTCAGTTCTTGGAAGTTCTTACTTTGTCAAAAAAATTCTGCAAGACTGGTTGTTGGAAGTTTATACTCTTGTAAAATAAACAACTCACAAAGTGCCTTGAACAAGTTCTGATCAAAATGTAAAACATGTCAAAACGTTTCTGCTGCATGATGCTTAACTCTTGTAGTATATGACATCATGAGGAAATTTTAGCAGTTTGACATCAAAATAGTTCTCCTTTTTAAGTATTTTGTCCTGGTACGACATCATCTCTCTCTGTCTCTCTCTCTCTCTCTCTCTCTAAAGTTGGGTGCACATGTGATTGCAAGCGCCTGTGTGGGTTTGCGTGCGATTGTATGTGTATCATCCGTACATTGGAATGCATATCCACATCTGGAAAGTTATATGGCTGACTAAGAAATCCGTGGGATCTATTACAGGTTCAACTAGAACCAACTACTTCCTGGGCTTTGCTTCACAAGGATGTATATAGACCATCGAAATATACTGGGATGTTACAAGCAACTAAGGACATCTTTAGAGAGGAAGGATTACGGGTATCTATATCTTCGTTTCTAGTCTTGAAATTGTGTTTTATGTTGCCATTACGTGTAGTTGTATGATGCTACTTTTAGTTTAGTTGATTCTCCTCCCTAATTGCTTGGCAAATGAATTTCTTACGTCTTTATTTAACCTGCAATCATAGAGTACTATATCTGTAGGCAAGCAGATTTAAATGAATTGGGACTTTCCTAATGGATATAAATGACTGGATAGAGATGTAGAACTGTAAGGGTTGCTGTAAGTTTGGACAAGAATAAACTTTTTAGCTTATACTCCTTTTGGAAAAGTCTTGTTTTTTCACTTTTTGGGTCTTTAACTTCAGGCAATATTCCATTGGGTTTTTAGTACCTGTTGTAGACAATAAAGGAAGATGGCAAAACTCTATTATGGAAAGTGTTAAGTAAGATGTTCTGGTTTATCCTCTTAGTATGTTTTAGTCAACTCGGTGGCTTTCTGTTCACTAGTAGTTTGGCTGGGCTGTCTTAAATGAGAAAATCGACACCGTTTTTGACAGTGTCCTGTAAGCAGCAACTTTACTCAAGTTGATGGTCATTACAGGGTTTTTGGCGTGGTAATGTCCCAGCACTCCTCATGGTTATGCCCTACACTGCCATACAGTTTACTGTGTTGTCCAAAATCAAGACATTTGCAGCTGGTTCTTCCAGGACAGGTTTGTTTTCAAGAACTTGACAACAAACGATCAATATCTTAAGATATATGCCTACATTCCTTGCTTTGACTTTTTTGCCATGGTTAGATGTTACCACGTTCAATTCTCTTTACTTTTCTGCCAGGATCTGTATCTGTAAGCTAGAATTACTGGATTTAACTAAGTTCAATTGATCATGTTTGATGTTATTATTCTGATTATAGCTTGAAATTTAGCTTCTAGTAGTTTTTGCTCGTTAAGGAATTAGTCTCCTTGGTCTTGGTTGTGTTCTAAATGTATTGGTCTGTGCTGGTATCTAGGGCCATGACTAATTGCTTGATCAGTTTTCCATATTAATGCGTAATGTGATTCTAGGCATCATTTCGATTATGATGCAAGCATGGTGATGGAGATTGTCTGTGCTTGTTTAGGGGACTGATTTATATGGTGTGATGTAAGCTGGTTGATTGTGCAGTAATAACTGCCAAATTTTGCTTAACAAAACTACAAGAGTCATTCGCATATTATTAGTGTAATCTTTGTAGTAGTGGTCTCTTAAATGCCGTGTTCTGGTTTCTATTTTCTTTGATGCAGAGGATCACATTCATTTAAGTCCTTATCTTTCCTATCTAAGTGGGGCATTAGCGGGATGTGCAGCTACCGTTGGTTCTTATCCATTTGATTTGTTACGAACTATTTTAGCTTCACAGGGTGAGCCAAAGGTATGTCAAGCCTACATGCAATAGCATCTTTATATTAGTGCTCCAAAAGAAAATTGGTATTTTGAAGACCATCACATCAGTAACGCGCATAAAAGATTAGTTAACTCTGTAACCTATGAGCTTTACTATTTCATTCTGAAGATTTTGTGTATTTCATTTCTTCCTCATCTGGTAGTAAGGATATGTATGGGTTCTGCGGTTTGCAGAGTGTAAAATTTTCGGTACAAATGGTTCTGTTTTAATCCACTAAACCCTATCTCAACACTACCACAAAAGCTTGAGACGAGAGTCTTCACTCAATTTATATGGTTGTGGACATTCTTTTAGCAAAATTTGGCAAAGAAATTGCTTTGTCACGTTTTGCTCTGTAGTGGATATTTATTCCCTACTTCTTTGCTGTTATCTTGAAAAACAAAGGATTGAAAGCAAGAGACCAGTTAGTGAGCCAAGCATTATTTATGGTAACTGTTGTTATCTTTGTTGTCACAAATATTGTTTACAAGATTACATGTCTTCAGCTTTAGCACTTGCAGAATCCTTTGGTACTTAAATCGTCCACCTGAAATTGTGAATATAACTACTAACCTGCAATCGAATCATAATTTCGGAATATTATCGTGTGGGGATCCTGCTCATATGTGTTAACAGATGACTCATACTCCAATTCTAAATAATAAGGTAGTTATAGGATTGAGAGAATTAGGATGAAGTTAGTTAGGATAAACACATTGCATATTGTATCATCCTCATTTTTAAAATCTGAAATTGGTATTAACACAAGAAGTAATCCCAAGGTGTACAAGAAATGGGAAACTTTTAGCTTGAGTGGTATCCCTTAAGTCCATTATGGGGATTTATCAAAATAGTTACCTGATAGGTTATTGAACAAGGGGACAACTAACCTCTATTAGGTGTCCATTAGAGCTCCAAGGCCTGCAAAATGTTATTTAAGAAAATTCAATAACATAAATGACTGAGATGTGTTTCCAACATTCAGGTGTATCCAAACATGAGATCTGCATTCGTTGATATCATTAATACTCGCGGTTTTCGTGGGCTTTATGCTGGGTTATCACCGACACTGGTTGAGATTATTCCCTATGCTGGCCTGCAGTTTGGAACCTATGATACATTCAAGCGCTGGGCGAGGGTAAGTTTCTACTCCTCTTTATAAATCATTCCAGATGGTTTGCTACTTTTAACTTGTGTATGATTTTCTTTCTTTAAAATTTGGTTTCTTACTGTGGCTGGGGATACGGAAACCTTGAGCCCTTTTTCTATATAGAAGGCAACAACCTCAGGATATGTAACCCCGTAACACTAATAGTGATGGGATTAATATACTAGACCCCCAAGGTAATATAGATTGCATGTTTTGTGGGATTTTATATCTGACAGATAGTTAATCCTGATTGCAAATGTTTCGACCTAACTTATGATATTTGGCCTCCTTGATTTAGTCAAAACAATGCTCAAATCTTGGCAAAAAATGGGCCCTAGTAGATTACAATTAACTTGCAGGAGAGTCAGACTGTGCAGACCTATTTTTTCCAGATTAAATATATGTATTTTTCACTCTCTCTCTCTCTTCCCCCTAGTGGATATGTAGATGGACACTTCTATATGCATCTATCAATTGTTGATTATGCCGCTCTCTCTCTGTAAAGCCTATTAAATTTTACCCTGGTCCTTGTAGGACTGGAATCAGTTTAGATCTGGTGGAAGTGTGGCTGATGAATCCATTTCAAGCTTCCAGCTTTTCATCTGCGGGTTGGCAGCTGGCACTTGTGCTAAAGCTGTCTGTCATCCTCTTGATGTGGTCAAGAAGAGGTTTCAGGTATGGACCTGAGCTTTATGACATCAAAAATATAAGAGTAGCTAGATTTGCATGCATCTTCTTGCAAACTTGTTTAACAATAAATTCGAGTTACAATGTCACGTTTGTGTTTCTTGCGGCTAAGTTGTTGTCTGTCTAAATGGCGGCTGAGATATGGTACGTTTCTTGCCACAGATAGAAGGGCTAGCGAGGCATCCAAGGTACGGGGCTCGAGTAGAGCATCACGCGTATAGGAATATGTACGATGCGCTTTGTCGGATTTTGCAAACAGAGGGTTGGGCTGGTCTATATAAGGGTATAGTCCCGTCGATCGTCAAGGCGGCACCCGCTGGTGCTGTTACTTTTGTTGCTTATGAATATACATCAGATTGGTTGGAGTCCATCTTGACTTGATGAAGCTGATTTGATCTTCTTTTTCTTGGCACGTTTGAATATCTTTTGGTCTTTTTGGTTCAGTTTTTTTGGATTCATTTACATTCTTTTTCCCCTTGTATGTTAGCAGCCTCACGGAAGAGAAAGAAAGGGGTATTTATATTTAGTTCTTTTAGTTATTATTTATACACCATAGGTTTATAAATTTTGTAGACAACTGGAGATGGAAATTAAGGGTCAGAAGAAACTGCCAAATGCAACTCTATCTGATTTTATTTTATGTAATGGTTAACATTTTGGCTCTTCTCTCTCTCCCTCTCTCCCCATTAAGATTATGTCCATAAGGCTTGATCTGTTTATAATCTTTTCAGCTAAGCTACCTGGATTTGGGAAGCTGGTTATAGTGCGGGTAAAATAATTGTTGTTTTATTCGTGAATTGTTATGAAAATATTACCTTTTGAAATTAAGTTATTTTGACCGTGTGTTTTGGCACATTTGGTAATAATTTGTTGGCAAAACGACGTTATTTTGTCCGCATTATGACCCAATTTGGCTTAACTCGATTATTTATAATCGAGTTTCGTCTCTATTCAATTTTTTTTGCATTTGTCGTTTTTGCTTCAATTTTTTGTGGATTATTAGTTCGTCTCGATGAGTCGAATCTAACAAGTATAAAATTATGTTAAAAAGCTAAAAAAAAAAATTACAACGAATAAGCAAAAAAAAATCTATTTTTAGATTATTTTTGTCTTCTCTGAATTTTTTTAAAATTTGGTTCATGATTTATAACTTTTTTGAAAATTCTCGTCAAGACGAACCGATAATTCACAAAAAATTAACGAAAAGCAAAAAATATAACTTTTTTAAAAATAAAAACAAAATAATAATCAAATATCAAGTCAGACCAAACCGAGCTTATATAACACTTCCTTAATATAGAATCCTCCTTGATTTATGATTGATTGAACAGTTAAGGCTGCGTTTGGCTGCATTTGGAGGGTGAATTCGTGGACAAACTAAATTAAGTATTAATTTTTTTGTCATTAATTTTTTTTTTTTTTTGCATTTATTAATTTTGCACTTAATTTTTGTGAGCTATTAATTGTTTTGATCAAAAAAAATTTAAGAGATAAATATTAAGTTCAAAAATTAACAAAAATGATTCAAACGAATAACTTTTTTAAATTATTATTTTTGTATATTTAAGTTTAATTTATATTTTTTACTTATTTAAAACTCATCATCCGGACAAATCAACAATTTAAAAAAAACGCAAGACAAAAAATAATATTTTTGAAATAAGAATAAAAAAATAGTCCAAATAAATCCTCATCTATTTGAGGAAAAAGACGACGAGAGAACCAAATAAACATCTTCCAACAAGTGTATTATCCGAATACAAATTTAATGGCCATGCTCTATCATTGTGTTGCAAAGGTACCAAAGAAACTCCCTATTTCCTTTTATCTTATATAAACCACGTACTGCATTATCAATTATTCGTCACAACAAGAATTTCCCAAAGTTTACGGGGCCGGATTATGAGCAACTGGGTCTAACTCTTCTCGTTCCAAAATTTTATGAAGAAATTGAACATTCGCCCGTTTGGTATTTCGGTACAGAAATTTTCTGTTAACAAAGAAATAGAATCAGAAAGGATGTGAAAAAACCCAGTAATAGTCACTGATCATCTTTCTTTCTACTGCTGTCCTCTGGCGGCAACGAAACAGATTGGAGGATCTTCTGGACGTGCGAAACATCAACTCGGAACTTCTCAGCAATTTGGTGGACATCCATGGGCCCGCTGTGATCATCGGCCTTGCCTTGATGCAGGAGGATGACATGTCGTAACTGTGCGACGTTGAGAGTCCCCGTTGGAACGGGTCTTTCCTCGTATCTGCCGGAATCTACTGTTGTATTTCTCAATTTCGGCATTGGCCTTTGATACTTATCCACCACTGATGCCTACAACAGAATGGTAGAATTTAACAACTGAAAGCAACTGTAAAGCATAAATTGGGCGGGCCACTTAAACCAAGAAGCTTCACCTGTACCATGTTCTCAATGGGGAGTATAATGGCGCAATGTTCACACTCATGGATTATAATGGTGGCTAATGTTCACAATGATGGAGAGTGTAATGGCGGCCAATGTTAACCTGTCGCAAGTGGATTTCCGCTCTCAGGAACTGGATTAATATTTGGCCGGTTACCCCAAACATTGACTGCCATTGTACCCCAGCCCATTACATTTACAACCTTAGATGAAGCAGGCTTGATCACAAGAGTGAAAGATCTAGATTCCAAAGCCATTTAATCCCAGATGCAAAGCATTATGCTAGGATCATTCTAGTTTTAAAGAGAAAATCCAGGGATTATTTATTCTACCACATGTTTTCAGTATCTTCTTGCACGCATTCCTATTTAAAGAGTGCAGAAAATGTACAAATAAGTCATGTCATCAAATGGTGTTCTACGAGGGACCTGAAGTTACAGAGCACATCTAACTAGCACATGTGCAGTCCTCAACACCTTTGTGACCGTCGTGGAAATGCATGACCAATGGGTGATGGTTCAGGTTCAAAACTTACGTCGAATTATTGAAAGTTGCATTTAAAATGTGTCCAATTATACAAGAAGAGCGAAAAGTGCACCAACTTGTTAGAATGACTGTTTACGCAACATAAAAAAAAGACAGTGATATAATTTATTCCTTGCATCCACCAAAACAGCATAAAGCATTTCCACAGTAGTTCATGCACAAAACTCGACTTGTATGTGTGCAGCCTAGTTGCTTGAAGAAGGCAAGAAAGAAGTTGCACCTAATTAGGCTCAATATAGCACCAATCAATAGACAAACAGAGAGAGACAAAAAACCGTCAACTTTGATGTGCTTGGACTTTTTTCCTCGCACAGTCCAAGTTGTGAAATCGACTCATACTTGAAAGCCATTTTGGTTGTCATTGACCCGACAAACCAAACAGACCAGAAGTGAGAAATGTCCACGGTAGAACCACATATTTTAGGACTAAGTGCTCGAAATACATTTCCCTAGAGTGATTTTCTACTATAAATGATGATAAAGGTGTGTGTCTTAAGTTTGCCTAGTTACACAGTAGTTAAGCCGCAGGTAACACAAGAAATCATTGCAAATTTCAGCTGTTAAAGAAAGTTAAAGAAGAAAGAATTAAAGCTTCCATAAACCCACCTCACCCATCTCAAGTTTCCCTCCAGGTTTGGATTTAATTCTTCCCACCATTTGATTAAGCATAACATCATACTGTGGATCCCGCTCTTCAAGCATGTTTTCTGCATTACTTCTTGGTTCAACCTCTACAACAAACGAAGAAAAAAGAACCCATCAGTTTAAGATGATAAGTGATGATGCAGATTTTCACAGAATTAAGATACAGCTAACGTATGTGGGCCTGCATATTTTAACTTATAGTCATCTTACGGAAAGGTATGCATAAAAATATCGATAAACTTGCTCAAGAAGGTCAGAGAGCAGGATGTGTTCCATCTGAGGCAGGGTAAGGAGTAAGGAATTCCCTCAACCTCCTTTTTTGTGATCGGACTGACCACACCATGCGCACAGTTTCAGAAAAGCCTAGAACATAAGTCTACATCAATTAAGCATTAAGAGTTCGTAAAAAATGAACTACCATCAAACTCAGGGCAATCTACTCCATTTGTGTGTTCTTCAGTGAGAGAGAGACCCAACAGTTTGGTTCAACAGATGGCTGTTGATTAGTGTTCTTTTGGCCGAGTTAGCCCTTTTACTCTGGAGACAGACACCAATGGGACCTCCAACAGCCACCGTGAGGTGGCGAATCTATTTTAAATGGATTGTAATTCCACAGAACTCGGTTCGGTATTATATCTGTTATCTATGTGTTATGTATTTTCATTTCCTGAATCTGTATTGTATGCTATTTCTGTTTGTCATCCTATTTATCATCAATGCTATTTTTTGAAATCTGGGTATCATTCATTTTTCCTACAGAAATATAATAATATGTGCTACGTAACCAAGTATCTGTGTTCCAACACTTGACAATTGGGCAACAGTGTAGTGTATGTGTCAGACACCGATACCAAATTGAGACACTTGGAACCTCTATCTCCCATGATACATGAGAAAAATGAAGAATTTTACACCCACAAAATAAAAACTGAAACAAAGAGAGGAACATTTCTAATGATAGAAATCAGGAATCCCACCTTTTCATCAATCCCATGCAATTTCCAGAACATTTCTAAGTATGCAAGTCTTGTACAAAATCCTACAAAATATACTATTCAAATAACTGTGGAGCATTCCTTTTTGATAACACAGTGTTTGGGCCAGCTTGCACCACTCACATCGTCTACTGACGGGGACCAATTAAAGCCAAGGCAAAGCAATGTATGGACTGGCCCCTTAAGAGTTTTCGAACTTGAAAATTTTCGATCTCGACAACTTAGGAGGGAGAAAACCCTAAGTCACATGCCTTACCCACTGGGCTAACCTCTTGGGGATAATGTGGAGTGTCCCTCACCAATACCTGGCTTTTGGACACAAATTTCAGTATTTTAAGATCGAAGTTTAGGAAGGCTGGACTCATGCATATCCATGTAACACCAAATATGAGTCTTCTCAAACTGAATGGCTCATAATCCATTCTGAATTCCCTGTTTGTAAGTACTCGAATAATGTACAATAGATTCAAAATCGTTCATTTCTAGCCCTAAATTGTGGAAATGAGCTCAAGAACACTAACCGGAACCAGGACCGACATCATCTCCGGTGAACTTGTCGGATGGAGCCACCGGTGGCCGGCTATCAACGTTCTTTTTAACTGAAGAAGACGGCGGTGGATCGAGACTCGTACTGCGGATCCTTCCAGATGCTCGACGAAACGCTTGTCCCATTCCCCTCTCTCTCTAGAATTCGTTCCCTCTCTCTCTCTCTCTCTCTCTCTCTATATATATATATATACACGTACGTATATGTTTCTCTCTCTAATCTGCAGACTTCTGTGTGGGGGGGGTGTCGGGGGTCTTGATCAATGGAAGGGCGCTACACCAAGAACCCTGTGGGGGAATCAATTGAGCTGAAGACGGAGTGTCCACGTGGCCGTGCCAATTGGCGACACGTATGGGTTCTTGGTGCACTTTTTGGCTTTTAGGTTGGGGTTTTAATCATGGTAGTTTGATAATTGACTGCAATTATTATTCGAGTAGGACTGCAAACGAATTGAGTTGTTGATGGACTCAAATTGATTTGTTATGTTAATAAATAAACTAGTGAGCTCAAGCCAAGATTCTAAACTCGTTTAGTAAATAAGTTGAACTCGAGTAAATAGAAACTTGACTCATTTGGGTTCACTTAGAGCTCGATAAAAGCTCGACTCAATAATGGCTTATACGGGCTTGATTCAAAAGTTCAAACTCGTTTATTAGTAAACAAGTTGAGTTCGTGTGAATCAAAACTCGACTTGTTAAGAGCTTGATAATAGCTTGGTAGAGGCTCGATGAAAATTTAATAAGAACTCGAGTAAAATTCAATGTAGAATTCAAATAGTAATTTTCTTTTATTCTTTGAATGGAGACATTTTTTTTTACAACTTGTATAATAACTTATACATGTACGTAATAAAATATTGTTTGTTACTTTAGATCGTATATGATAATTTTATGATATTTTTAACTCGTTAAGGGTCGTTAATAAGCTCGAACTCGACTCTAAATTGACTTATCAAATTTTTGTGAGGCTCGGCTTGAGCTTGAGCTTGAGCCGACTAAAAACTTGATAAACAAGCTTGAATTTAGTACTTGACTCGACTCCGATAGTTTCCAGTCCTACTTATCCTATAAAGTTTGATGAAATGTCAAAATGGGCCAACAAATTTAAAGTGATATCATTTCAGCCCATAAAATGTTGATAATTTATGAAGAACTAATTTTGCTTACATGATAAATTAAGAGCCCAATTTTTTACGAGACTAATAAAAGAATTATAAATATTCATCTGATACCCAATTTTGTTGGACTAATTGTGATGGAATTGAGAATAAGGAGATTCAGTCACATGTCCATAATAACATATTTTTAGCACAATAAATTCATTTCAAACTAAATTACGGGCGGAAGTCCTTTTGGCACATAAGTTTCAAAAATATTTTTCTAGTAAACACGCGATAACGTTGTATATTCGTTAGACATAAAAGCGATAATTTCAATAGATAAAATTACCAGTTAATATTATCTGTTGTTTTTAACAGATATATTAACAAATAACTTTATCTGTTTTATTAGATCACTGTATCTATTAATTTTTATCAGTTAACATTTCTGTTGATTTAAACAGATACCTTAACAAACTACGTTATCTGTTAGTCTTTAAAGTAATAATGTTATTAGATAAAATTATATGTTTCATGTTTTCTAATTTAACTAATAGATATATTAAATCAACATATAATGTTGTCTGACTTGTTTATTAAGAAAATAACTTTATCTTTTAGTTTTGAAACCATAATTTTATTAGATAAAGTTACCAGTTAGTGTTTATCAGTTAACATCATCTGTAACTTTTAACAGATACCTTAATAAACAACGTTATTTGTTAGTTTTCGAAGTAATAATAGTATCAGATAAAACAATCTCTTTGCGTTCAGGGGGAAAAATCTGTCTATAAAAAGACCTCAGGCGTTAAAACTTCTCAAACAATGGACCTTAACTCATAAATTAAATTAACATGTCCTTAATGCGCCAAATTTGTTATTTTGACCAATTTTCCGTCAATAATAACACCTCCTCTCATAATATAGTATAATACTACACACTTTGCAAAAATTATATACGTAAATAATTTTAATCAGACAACAGATATGTCGTCTCCTAAATATATAATCTAAATTCGATTCTTGTATCCGATGAAAATTGGAATGCTATATTGTATGTCAAAACACACCATGTGAATAATTTTTGGAGATTTAGGCTAGGTTTGACCTAATTATATTATTTAATTTGATTTTATCTTCATTTCTAAAAACACGATTTTTTTATTTTGTGTTAAATTTTTTTAGTTTATTAGTTCATTTTGCCGAGAGAAATAAAAAAAAAGAACCAAGTGCAAACTAATAGTAAAAAAATAAAGTTCGGCCAAATTAGGCAAGTGAACAAAGATTCTCGCTAAACTTCAAAAGAATGATTCTCAACCGCGGGCACATGTAAGAAAGACTCGCTAAACTTTTTTTATTTTATTTATAATTGATCAATTTATATGCACTTCAACTATTTTTGAAATCTTGAAGTTAATGATCAAACAAACCTTAGGTGGCTCCAACAAGATTTTAGTGGCATTGGGGGTTGAACTTGCGAGTAGAAAAAAATAAACCTCTTATTTTTTGCCAATCAAAATCTTGAAGATAACAATCGGACAATCCTTTAGTTGCTCGGGCAGGTTTTTATTGGCAATTAGAGTTGAATTTGAGAACTAAAAAAATTAAACCCTGTACTTTTTGTTCTGCGCCCACTCTAATTTTTTTTTTCTAGTGAGTTTCTATTTTTTTCTATATATTTAAAAAAATATATATTGTCCCGTGCCAAGGGGTTGCCCGAGCCTGCAGGCTTGTGGGGCTTACCCCCTAGCCACCCCTGCTCTCACTTGTATTACCATCGGAGCTTCGCTACTGCTTCCCCTTGCTCCTATACCTATTATGAACTTAAATCATCATGTGACTGCCAAAACAAGTTAAGCTTCACACAACTCTGAAGAAGCCCAAAGACCCTCTAACAACCGAAGGCTCCGCAATACCAGAACTTCACCACTGCTTCTCCCAAGTCGTATGCCTAACCCAAACTTGAGCCATACGTGGCTATTAAAGCAAGTTAAGCTTCGCACGGCCCTGAGGAAGCCGAAAGACCTCACAACTGAAATCTCCGCAACACGCTATAAATCTTTTCAATTATTAGTAGCGGCTCGTTTAATAGCCCTCTTTTTTTTTTTACCAAAAAGCGAATCCATGAAATTTCTCTTTTTCTCCCTCCTAAAATGGTTAAAAACATCTTATTCACAGAAGTAACCAGATATGATTTTTACAACAATCACTTCACAAATGCCTCCATCGAGAAATAGAATTGACGAATTCTAAGGTCGACAAACTCAACGCCAATATTACAATTAGTAGGAACAACCCAATGTGATCCAGGAGTCAATTACCAAAACAAGCTAAAGAGACAAAATCTACAAAGGTACACACCCAAATGGGAAAAAAGTAAACATTAGTTCTATGTTTGCCAACAAGAACATAATACCACAAATCCATGATTTCTCTCCTCTAGTAAACAAAACAAAAGTACCACTACATTTTTTGCTTACGATAGATGAATACAAATGTTGCAGATTATTGGAAGAAGATACATTTACTACAAATGAAGTGATTCGTCGCAGAAATACGTTCAGAAGGGACAGAAACCGAGAAAAACATCCACCCGAATGGTTGAATTGTGGCCGAGAAAGGTGCTGCAACGAACTCGTACAGCCAACTGCACTGCAGAATGAATCAGCAATGATCAACAGGGCCTATCAGCTCAGAGTGAAAAGAGCACAATTTCCTCTAATCCCAGTTTTGGATAACAGACTTCCGCAAGAGGCGAATATTTTTCCGATAAAATCAGCGTACTTAGCCCTTCTTATACCAATTTGAAGCATTTCATTCTTCCAATACCAACACTGCCACCACTCATATACTCCACTTAAATCTGAAAATTCCCCATGACATTGATTTGGTTACCTGCAATTTGAGCTGCATTTCCCTTGGACAGAACCCGAAACTCACCCAAAATCTCAACATCGTCATTACACTCTTCAAGTCCAACTTCGCCCTTCTGGGAAGCCTCCGCAGTTCCAGAACCGAAATCCTCAGTTGCCTCCACTCCACCATGGGTCTGCCTAGGTGGCCTTGACCTTGAATTCTCTCCCGGAAATGCTTCTTTATTCTTCCGCCTTGTGCTGGTGGTCAAAAACCCATTTGCAAGCGCTTCTAATGCTCTCACAGTTGGCGGCCTGTTTCTTGTGCTTTGCCTTCTGGAATTTGCATTAGGCTGTTGCTCAGAAAACGTCACGTCAGCAGAGGGATTTGGCGCCATTGAAGTTTCTAAGCTGCTTGTTTCGTTTTCTTCATCGGTTTCAAAATCTGGTGAGACTTGAGGCAAGTTGAGGTCAATCAACGGCCTGGATTGAGGTTTATTATCACAAGAAACTTCTGTAACAAAGTGGGTGGCAGCAGCAGAAATGCCCTCCCTGTTCTCAATATGGCTGCCTTTTGATGAACCAGTGGAAGATGCATTTTTAGTAGAAAAGTTCCGCGAGAGATTATTTTCACTTGAATCAGTAGTTTCTGAGCAGCAAATATGCTTTTCTTGTCCCAACACGGGGTCCACTGAGAAACCAGGAATACGTTGGCTAATCTCGGCCCGATTACAAGCACTTAATCTCCGACGCCTTTTTGTTACTGGGGCTGAATAGGTCGGATCATCTTGTTTCATCTCCCATCTGCACTTTCCAGACTTTTTTGGCTGCTTAGTTTTGCAGGATTCGTTGAAATCTTTAGAATTTTTAACGGATGCATCCCCAAAATCCAAACCATGAGATCCTTGGATTGATGTACCGATTTCAAGATTTCTCTGAAAAGGAAATGTCCCAATATCAGACAGTATATTCGCACAATTAGATTTATCAGTGTCCTTTTGTTGGCACAACATGGTATCAAAACGCCCTGCTGATGCCGGGGCTAAATAGTTCAAATTATCTTGTTTCATACCCCAGCTGTTTTTTTTCGACTTTTTTGGCTTCTTAGCGAAATTGTCCAAGTCATCGGAACTTTTAACAGATGCAGTGCCAGAATCCAAACCGCCATTCCCTCCTTTTGAATCACCAATTTTAACATATGCCTCGGGAGGAAACATATTCATAAGAGCCAATCCCTCTGCGGAATCATAATGTCTGGTTTCCCTTTGATCAAATAACACAGTATCAACACGCCTTTTTGCTACACGTTCTACAAAGTTAAGATCATCTAGCCAGCCGTTTTCGTTAGACTTTCTTGGCTTCTTGTTTCCACAGGAAGTACTAAGATCCCTTGAACTCTTAACAGATGCCGCCCCAGAATCCAAACCCTTACTCCCATGGTTTGACGCGCCAACTTCAGGTTTTTTATCAGAAGAAAAGGTGCCATTTGTGGAATTTGAATTATGAGCGCCCGCCCTATCAATTAACACTTTATCAACTCGCTCCAAATCTTCAGATGATGCCTCAGGCTCAGAACTACCATCATCACTTTCTTCGGAATGACTTCTAGAGGCGTTCGTTTTTAGAACTTCGTTTGGCAATGTTTTCAATTCTCTCACCTTAAATATTTTCCCATCACCCATGCTCGTATCCACGACCGTAAATTTCATGACATCCATAACATGATTTGGCGTACGAGGCTGAAGATAACAGTGATGTTGATCCGCTTTTGATTCCGTTTTCCACCCGTCCTCTTCCTTGTTTCCATTTCTCTCATCCACTTCCGTTTCCAGCTCAAGTAGACCAGGGTCCGAAGCTACTTTACTCAAAACATCAGTAACGGAATCAAAAAAGTGGTTTCCTTTCACTAGCCTCCTTCTAGAAAACTTTTTCACACCAGGCATAAGGAAGACCAAAGCATGTTTATAACCAGCGGCATAATTATAATCCTTAGGTTGCTCAGAGTGCCAACCTCGTGCTAGCAAACGGGGCCAAACTGCTTCCCAAAACAAGTCGTTTGATCGAGCCTTGCTCAAACGGAAATCTCCCGTTAGAAACTTGATGATTTCTGTGGGTGTGAGAGAAGAGCATGCTTTTCCAATTGGTATTTCTGAGCGCGTAGAAAGGGCATGATTGGACTTCAGTGGCTCCATTGTGATGCCTGTTAGGTCTCTCTTTCCTTTCCCAATTCCAACTGCCTCGACGAGACTGTCCATCCCAACTATAGCTTTTAAAGTTGATACGTACTCCTCTAATGGCATTTTCCCCTCCCCAAAAGTCTTAGATACCTGTCAAATGATACTGAATAATTAAGCAGGAAATGATACTGACAACACAGGGCAGCAAAGGCAGAATCTAGCTCTAATGACATATTTTTCCTAAATCACACATGCTCTTCGCAGAATATGTTTCTGCAACAGATTTTACACAGATTGCCTGTATAAGAAACTTAAAGAACCTATAAAAATACCTCGGCGAGGAAACATAATCAACAGTAGTAATAACGTTAATGGCAATAATAAAAATAATAATAACAGAGATTATAATAATAATGATGCTCGTACACTCATTTTTGAACATCTCCTAGACGATAAGGGCCCTTAATCACAGCTATATGCATCTCCATATTACAACCGGTGATTGCTATTTTAGAAATGACACTCTACGTGGATTCCAAAATATACAACTATGATATGTTTATGAGAGGGACACGTGAAAAAAAGACATGATCACATCAACAAGGAAATTCCAAAAATTCCAGGACATGGGACACACAACAATGCAGTTCACAAATTATATGTCATATACGAGGATAAGTTATAGTTATGCACAAAGTCTGAAGGAAGAGAATATGCATAACTTTATATGTAACGTCTTCCTTTTAACACTGGATTCTATGTTGACTTGTATTGTGTTTCTAAGAGATAGTGAAGTGTTATGCAAGTGTCTGAAGCATATTGCAGCTCAGAAAATAGTAAGGAACAGTGGGATATGTTCCGGCACATGTATTGAAGTGGCCGATGAGTATCATGTCAAGTTGTGTGAGACGCATTCGAAATCTTACAAGTGTCTCTGCTTCTTAGACCAGGAACGAGTTGATCCGGTAAAATGGCAATGACAATTGCTTGGTTGTTTGGCCATTTGATGTCATACAACTCAACTAAATCCAAGACAATGAGCAAATCACAGACACATAAGGGAAAGGACATTATGAGATGATACCTGATACGTCTTGTAGACCTACATAAAACTCCTCCGGTTTTAAATTCTATGTTTGGCGTATGTGTGAGAAAAAGAAAAAAGGAACCTTTAGAATTTGATTGCTTCTCTCATCCGAATAAAAGATGAATGAACTTCACTCCGATGTAGAAGGTATTCACAACACTCTTTTCCCCTCAATTCGATGCCTCTATCAATGCGTGACAAACTATTTCTGAATAACTACAAACAAGGACGTAAAGATACTGAAAAAGCCCAAACAACCTGGGTTCTGATGATTAATGAAAATGAAACTCATCAAACAGAACAGTCGCACAAGTGTTCTCCAGCGCAACATTCCTTTCAGATAACAAATCAAGTATTTGCAGACTAGGCAAGAGAAAATTTTTGGAATAAAACACAACAAGAGGCATGGAGTGGGCGTAGGCTTACCTAACAGCCTTCCCGGTTGTGTTGCTGATTTCATTGGCTTAAGACAAATTACGAAGTGGATGTTATATACGGTGGCATGGTCAAATACTATAGTGATATTATATTTTACTTTCTTGAGCTTATATCGGGGATTGCAGCTAATTGCCACTGGAATAATAAAAATATATGCAAAAGACTATCAGCAGAAAAGATAAAGACAATCTCCTTAAGGCCTGTGAAAATAGTGATATTATATTTTACTTTCTTGAGCTTATATCGGGGATTGCAGCTAATTGCCACTGGAATAATAAAAATATATGCAAAAGACTATCAGCAGAAAAGATAAATACAATCTCCTTAAGGCCTGTGAAAAAGCATTCCTAAGTTCAGCACGTGACGTCTTTTGTATTCTGTTATGTGTTCTTGTGTACATGCACATCTATATGTGGGAACCTTTGCATATATAGTGAGAAAGAAAAGGAGGAACACTGAGATTGAGTACTTCGGGAAATACCTCCAACAAAGTGCATTCCTAAGTTCAGCACGTGACGTCTTTTGTATTCTGTTACGTGTTCTTGTGTACATGCACATCTATATGTGGGAACCTTTGCATATATAGTGAGAAAGAAAAGGAGGAACACTCAGATTGAGTACTTCAGGAAATACCTCCAACAAAGTGCTTTGGCATTCTTCCGACACGTGAAGAGACAAGCGAGATAACAGTTCCTGTTGCCTTAATCCAGTAAAAATCCTTTGCCCATAAACACACTTTCTGCTTCTCATCTTCTTGCAATCTGACCATCTTCGGTACTTGTCAGACCTATAAAACTTCCCATAGTAAAACGACTGTATATCCCCCATCGTCTTACTTGCCATAAACTTCTTCACTTGAATAAGGTTCTTCCCAAAGACATACAAACCAAGGAGGAAACTTGCCTCCTCAACATCACTCCACGGACCTCCAATGGAACCAGGAACCAAACAGCATCCTTCACTTCTGTATTTCTTACGCGTTTTAGAGTTTATTTCTTTTTCTAGCTTTCCCAATGCAATATTCACGGGCTCAAGTTTAACTTTTGAATTTTCACGTGGCGAACAAAGCAGTGGTGCCTCTTTGTTGGTTTCTGAATTCAAGACCCCATTTTTACTGGATTTTCCATTTGAAGGATCAAGATACTGCAGCCCTTTACGTTTCGCATGCTTAACTTCCTTAACTTCCTTATTGATCCACATGACTGGAATGGGTAAACCCATTAGAAAATCACCGGGAATAGGAGGAAATTCTACCTCCAATGGGTTCTTTTTATACAAAAGATACTCAGATTTTGTAATAAGTGCTGGAATTTTGACTTGGAACTGGTCTCCAACTCTAGGTAGTATTTCCGGATCTCCAAAGACATTATAAACGGGATCTGGAGAGAGCAAATTCTCCACCGATGTGTCATTGATGCAGTTCCCATTCTGGTTCAGTTGAACTGAACCCATCTACAAAATCAATACAAAATACAATAAACCATGACGACACATGAGTCGAAGTATCAAAACTAACTTGGACAGGAATCTCTATGTGAATCAACACAGAGAAATATTATTTGGTTTAAATTAAATTTGCCAAGGAAGTACGCACATGCATGGGAGTGATGTGAACTGCGAGAATCCTAAAAATCAAATTTCAACAGATAATCAACCAAGAATTCATTTCCTAATTGACAGACACAAATGAACGGGTTTCTTATTATTGAATTTTACTAAGTGAAAAATGATTACAAGAAACAACCTTCGACCTATCAAACAAGAAGCAGAAAACAAAATAAATATAGGGAAAACAATGAACGAACTCCACAACTTGAGCAAAAACCTGTCCTTTCTGCTCTACCATGAAATCCTCGGATGATATTGAAGTCTTTCAAATGAGCCCCTCCCCCTAAATGAGTACCACAATGCTTAAGGTAGCTCCTAAATTTGAGCTTTTCCAACCCCCGGGCACATTCATTTTTTATGTCCATTAAAAGAATCGAGTGATTCTACTATGTGTAATTTGACAAACTTTTTTTTGAATCTTGACAAATTATAATCCACAAAGACTAAGCTTTAAGTGAAGCACAATGACAGACAACATTCCGCAAAAAACTACATTAATAAGAAGCACAAAACCTAGTAAATTGCACACCCGTTTTACCTACATTAAGTAAAACTCTGGACTTTTATTCTTAAGGAAGTGGACTGAACTACTAAACAACAAATCCACATCCTTTTTCCAGAAATTCAATTAGATTGATTACAACCATCTAAGATAAAATAAGCATTTAAAATATTTTTAAAATCTTAGAAGTAGAAAAATGACGGATAACTGAAATACAGAAACAAATCCATAAGGTTAATGACTATGTTGAAATAAAATTAAAACCATAAAAACGATCATCTGACATTCACATTCCCATAAAGATGAAGGAAAAAATTACAGAAGCAAAAATTTCAGGCAAGATAAACACAAACAAGCAGAGGATATGATGCTAACCATAAAAAAATATTGACAACCCAGATCTTTATATTTGAACCACTGAAACATAGAACCAACCCCAGTTCAACAAAAACTAAAACTTTAAGAAGAAAATAAGAACCAAAACAAGCCCATTAATCGAAAAACATGAAAACCCATAAGAATCCTAAGTAAATAAGTATGAAACTGAACCGAAAAATTAATAGCAAAAACCAAATGAAAATAAACTATGAACTAACCATCAAACAACAATTTACCACCCACAGAAAACATCCCAACGTGATCCCAGCAAATTCGAGTAATATAAACAGTACCAAACCATGGAAAGCAGAAAAAGCTACATCAAATCGTATCAAACGCAAAACCCAACTACAGAAACATGTTATACACATCTATAGATACATATACATATACGTATGTATAGCAACATAGGGAATTTGCTAACCTCCATTTAAGTACAACCACGTGAAGCAGCGAACCTGAGGGAATGGGTGTTCATGGTTATGCGTCGATTAACAAGTTATAGATGCAAAACAAATAAAACGTGAAGACAAAATAGATATACATAAAGATATACGTATATATATACACTGAGAATGGTTGTAACTAAGAAGAACTGAGGTTTCATGGCTTACCAAGGTTGAATTGGTGTGGAGGACTTAGAGAGGGAGAGAGCCCAAGAGAGGAAAAACGAAAGACTATCTCTCGGCAGTCGCTGCTTGGAGAGAGAGAGAGAGAGAGAGAGAGAGAGAGAGATGTAGAGAGAGAAAAGTATAATAATAATGTGTTCCTGTATGTATACTTTTAGAGAGAGAAAGAGAGAGGGGTCTGGCTGGGTCCGCTTAAAGGACGAAAATGATAGATGTACGCGCGGTGGACGAGCGTTGCAATACAACTTTCCCTTTAAATGACACGTGGAATTTAAGAGGTTGTTATGCATAAATTCGGAATTGTTTTTATTTTTATTTTTTTCCAAAATTAGATATTAGTTAGTGAAATTTCTAAGGGTCGACGTTGTTCCATCACGACTATTCTCCAACAATTAGAAGTGTAACCGGTCCTATTTCGTAAGAAAATTCATTCACAATCGGGACTTTAGATTTGGAAATTTAGAAATCCAAACCGAACCAAAATAATTTGATTGTTTGTTTCAATTTGTTTGATTTCGGTCCGATTTTTTTATTTACCGATTTGGTGAACTAGAATGAACAATGTACCAAGAAAATTAATTTTTTAGTTCGCAGATAAAAAGTTCGGCCATCAATGGGTCAAGTCTAATATAATAAAAATAAAAATAAAAATAAAAAACTATGAGTTATTATCTAATAACAAATTTATCCAGTAGTAAAAATTAATCATCAACCATTCAAAAATAAAAAAAATTACAAAATTATAAGTTTAAAAATAAAAAAAATACGAGGCTCGTTCTAATTTTGGTCCGATTTTTAAGACCATTAAAACTAACACCGAAACGAACATTTAAAAAATGAATCAGATTAAATCGGATCGGACTAAACTAGTTAAAAAATTGAGCTAAACTGATGATTCGATTCGTTTTTTTTTTAGTTCGGTTCGGTCTTCCAATTTTCACATATACTCCCACCAACAATAATTCGAATAGTTTAATTTATGGACTTTTACCGTTCAAAAATGGACCCGACACTAAAAAAATTGTTCTTTTTTTTTTTGTGTCTTGTTGAGACGACATAAGAATTGATTGAGACAAACCTCACATAACAAATTTATAAAAGCGGGCATAAAAAGGATTATTTATAGTTTTTAAATATTTTCAAAAATATAAAAACAATTTTAAGTTTTCTATCTTTTAGAATACGAAAAAATAAAATTATAAATATCAGAACAGAAATAGAAAGCAATAACTAAAGATTAAACTCTATAGTGAGAAATTGCGTGATTTGAGCCTAGATATCATTAGGAATATAACCGATTTGATTTGATCCAGTTTTATCAATAAATTCGGAACAAATTGTTGTTTTAGTTTGGGCAAATGAGCAATTGAAAATCGAACCGAAGTCTATCGGTTTAGTCCGGTTCGACTTGGCCGGTTTAGTTCTATTTTCGGTTTAGATAGGCCCAAACCCATATTATAAAAAATGAAGAAAGCCCAATTAAAATAGTTTTTTTCCTAAGAATTTTATGTAATTAAAAACAATGTCAAACAATCAAGAATAATGGCATTGCAATCACAATAAAAAAAATAATTGCATCAAATCAAAAACAATGTGCAAAATAAGTCAATAAAGTTGCGGCTCCAACAAAACTCTCATGCAAAGTACAAGCCATATAAGAGTTACAACTTTTAGTGTAAATTACAACCGATAAATAATATAATTTTTATTTTTAGGATTAATTTTTACAGAACCGGTCTGACTCTTACATATTAAAAATCCCAAACTGAAATTTAAAAAAAAAAAACTCAAACCGTACCGTACTAATTTGAGCTAAAAATCGGACTAAATCATCGATTTGGCTCAGTTTATTGGTTCGATCTCGCGTATTGATTTATATTTACACTCCTATCATAAGCTTCCTCTAATTCGGCACGATTTCACTCAATTTAGGCTCCCCAAAAAAACTGAGGAACCGGCCACACGAACTCTCTGATCGCAACCTAGTTCTATTTTTTTTTTTATGAGGATTGGTGTAAAAATAAATGAAAAATTAGGAAATAGGCAATTTTTAAAATAGATGATTCCGAGGGGGGGTAAATAATATAATAAAGTATATTTGATGGCGTGGATAAAACGACCGCAGAAGATTAGCATCACGCGCTTCCGGTGGGCGTCCACGGTTTTAACCCAAATTCTTTTCTTTCGTTGATTCTTGAATGACGAAATTGCCCTCGTTGATTCTTTTCCATTTCATTAGAGTATTTTAAACCCAATTCTCTATTTTTTTTAAAAAATATTATAGTGTTATAGTATTAGCAATTACATGCACGGCGGACTCGGGAATTAAATTTAGAGGTGATACCGAATTAAGTCGTCACTATTTATTGTTTGAGCGACTACAGTTTTTAAAAAAAATTTAAATTTAAAATTAATAGATGAGATTTATTTAGATTAAAAGTAATATACACTCAAGTAAATCTCATCCAGCAAATTAGAATTCGGGAGTGTTTTCTTGGAAATTTTTTGAGACCAAATAATTTCTCTTATTTTTTACTTGTGACTCATATCTCGTCTGAATCTCTCCCTTTCGTGTACTTTTAATTTAGGGCAAATTACGCTGACCTCCAATTATATCTTGTCTCTCTCTTACATTTACCTCCCTTTGAGGTTTCTCACACGTACAACGCCCTTGAGGTTTTTGAAATTTTTAAAATTATTCTGACCTTTTCAAATTATATGCAGTTACGTACTTTTCTTATCATTAAAATTTAAAATAGTCAAACATTGTTAGTTAAGATATTAAAACTTCAAATTTGAGATTTTTTAACAAAATAAATTATAATTTAATTCTTATCACGTTCAAAATAGTCTATGTTAAACTTTTTTAAAGTCAAAATCCGTACAGAGTTTTAAAATTTGTTTGAATTTTAATTTTAAAAAAATCTCAAAAAAAATAAACATAGGCTATTTCGAGCGTGATAGAAATTATGATAGTTCATTTTGTCAAAAAAATCTCAACCTTTGAGTTTTAATAGCCTAATTGACGATGTTTAACTAATTTTAACGATACAAGGTTAACTATGTAAGGACCCGGAAAATTCGAGTTTTAAAATAATTATTTTAACGATGTTTAACTAATTTTAACGATGTTTAACTGATTTTAACGATGAGAAGTTAACTATATAATAGTTTGAAAAGTAAAATTAAAGTAATTTTAGAAACATTAATAAGGGGAATTGTATTTGTTGGAGTGTATTCACTCTTTAAATTATTAATTAACTCAAACAAAAAAAATGTATTCAATGTTTTAGGGGCTCAGACTTTTTTCCATTACATATGGCGTGGGTGTAGATTCTACAAAAATATGTGGTAAAGAAAGGACTTGAAACAATCATAATGATGTTCCATGAACACTGAATAACTCTTCCTAAAAATAAAAAATAAATATATAATTTTTTTTATTTAACCACCTTCCACTAGCAAGATCCACCATTGGACCAAGTATACACTAAGACCTAGGCCACCAGATTAGGAAAAAAAATAATTATTATTTTTGAAGTAGTGAGTATATATTCTTAATTGATTACATTTTGGTCATCATATTTAGGATTAAGTATTTCTGTCGATGGAAAAATCAAATATTATAAAGATAAAGCAAATGTGAAATTCTTTTTAAAAGATAAAATTATGACTAAAACAAATCAGTGTTTTCAAGATTTTTTTTATTTTTTAGTAATTTTTTAAGTTTTAGTCATAATTTTTTGCTTTTTAAATTTACTCGTGAAGACGAACAATTAATTATAAAAAAACTTTAACGTGAAAATAAAAACATAGAAAATAATAGAGTACGCTTAATTTAAGAAAAAGGGGTTCTAATTCCTTGATCAATCGAGTCCCGTATTTTACAAATTTTAATTAATTCTTATTTAAAAGATGAAATTTATAAAAATAAAAGTTATTGTTCATAGAGATAAACTCCGACGATACACATCTGCGTACTCTTTCACTTTTTTTCCATCGTCAAAGAAAAATATTTAATAATTTATGAGAAAAGGTTAAGAGATTAAAGGGATGTAAGTAATATTACGTAAGCATGAAGGACCGTGAATACCAATTAGATTTACACCCGAGGCTCCACTAATCATATGCCGCACGCGACCTTACGTATGTCACTTTCTTACCAATATTATCTGCTTGCTTCCAAAATTAGCCTCTTCTACCTAATTTATCTTTGAAATACGAAGAAAATATTCTTTTGTCTAATCGTAAAGGTACTACCATTTATCACGCTGATTTAGTTTTTCATCTGATCAACACAGAATCTACTCGTTAGTGTCAACCAACCGATATCAACCGGATAACACTCCGATATTTAAGTCAAACTGCAGAGGTAAAAACACAAAGATATTTGCTTTTCGAATGAAAGCATTTTTTTTTATGGTTTTGTAACATTCTTTTTATAGTAGATTCTGACTTAGAATATCATTATGATCTCAGGTCTTAATTATCAGGCCGATCCCTTATGATTTCACGTGTTTATTTGATAAAAGAAATTTATGGAAAATTAGTAATCAATAGTTTAATTGTGTAAGAAAATAGTGTAAAATAAGATTTATGTAAAATCTTGTATTTTTTGCAGGACATATTTTCATGCTAAATGAACACACAAAAATTATTAAAAAATTGAATGTTCTAGTATTTTCCTTTTCTTTCATTAAAATCTTAGATTTTTTTGTCTCCTTTAATTTGTTTGGTCTTATGTTTTCTTTATTTGGGCTTCGGCTAGGAAAATGTCAAGGATACAGAAAAAATTAAAATTATGTGATCCATGGGTCAAATAACTTATTTTTTTTAAAAAAGGTGATAGGTGTACAGCGTATAACAACCTAGGGATGGCATTTTGCTCCGATCCGACGGATATCCGAACCATAACCGGTTTTTTTCCCCGAACCGTAACCAAAATTTTCTCCATGGATACGGTTATGGAGGAAGCAAGTCAATATCCGATCGGATACGGTTTGGATACGGTTATTGTTAAATATCCAAAAATAACCGAACGGATATCCAAAACCGAACCAAACCGAACATTACATATATATATATATATACATATATATATGTGTGTGTGTGTGTGTGTGTGTATAAAATATAAAAAAACTATAACTCTTAATATATAATATAATATATACCTAATATAAAATCTTAACAAACTATTTTTTGTTAGCCCAGTAACATAAGGCATAAGCAGCTAAGTGCAGTAGCCCACTGGCCACTACCCGAGTACCATTTTCATTATTTTATGCCCTAAGTTTTTAACTCTTAAGTCTTAACAGGTAAGTGGTAACCCTTATTGTATGAGTTTTATTTGTTGGTAAAATATGAATAGAAATTTATTTATTTTTAAATCGCATTCGGATCGGGTTGGGGTGAAATCTGAGCGGATTCGAAAAAAATTACGGATATCCATTAGGTTCGGAGATTAACCGATATCCATTGGATATGGTTATGGTGCACTAATTTTAATCTCCAACGGATATCGGAGCGGATATGGTTATCGGCTAACGTTCGGATATCGGATACAGATATCTTAATATCCGCTCCGATCCGCTCCATTGCCACTCCTGTAAACAACCTGCTCTCGTTTTGTATAATATTATTTGTTTTGGTCGCCCAAATTACATAAACTTTTCAGTACGTCACTTATCCATGCATTGTCATAGGATGAACATGCTTAACAATAGATTTTGACGTCCTCACGAATTTAAAAAATCTTGTATAAGATAAAGTTATAATCTATTATATATACTGTAGGTTGAACTTCTGTATCCATTTACAAAGAGGTGTGGGACCACTAAAACTCTCTCAGCTCGGACATCCAATCTCACAACCAAAGTTATCAATCTCGTACTGACGAATGTATCATTTTTGTTACTAGTATGGTACGTACCGATACTGGCGTGTACTGAAGTATCGTTTCAGATGTATCCATAAAAGTAATATATATATTTCTCAAATAATATTTTTAATTAAAAATCATACTGAACATATAAAATAAAGTCTCACAAAATAAATTACAAAACATAAAAAGGAGATGTTTTTAGTCTCAATTTAAATGTAATTATCCAAAAAATATCAATTAAAAATTAAAACAAAAAAAAAATATATATATATATATACATATATATACACAGCCCGGTCCAGTATAGGCTAAAATAGACCAGAATAGGCCGCAACAGACCGATACAGTAGTCGAAACAGTATAAAGATAGACTAATACAACTGTAAGGCCAGTATGATACGAGACGAATAACTATGCTCACAAGTGAAATCCCCCCTTACACCTCTTAGCCATCCAATTGTTTTTACACATATTAATTCAAACGAACTTACTCGAACAAAAAAAATATAGGAAAAGTCTGTGTACATAAACTTTTCGACACAGATCGAACACAAATATATTTGGTATCGTTGGATGCACGTGGTGTCTTTGAATTATTAAGGGTCCCACGTGCATCCAACGTTACCGGACACATCTATGTCCGACCTGTATTCGTAAAATCTGTGTCCGGAGCATTACTCAAAAGATAATTGATCAATCAATAAGGTTCATCATAAATATCTATTTGTCGCAATGGCAAACCGTAAATTCTAAGAAAGCTAAAAGTTAGACACCAAACCCAATCATTTGTTTACAGACAGATTTGCATTACTCAAAAACTTATGCTGCAGTTTAAAGTCAAAATAACACCTCAATTACACTAACCCTAAATGCCCGTTTATTAGTGCTCAAAATTTTGGACAAGATATGACAGATATAGTAAGAGAGGAGATATAAATGAATGAGAGATTTAATATTATATATAGATGGGTGAATGCCGAATGATTATAAATGATTTGTTTAAGTATTTTTTAAGGAAGGAGAGTATGGTAGATACGAGTAGGTACGTGAATAGTATTGTCGTAATTAATAATAGTATTTTCATAATTTATAATGACATTTGTGCAAATAGAAGGGGAATAAGATATGAATAGGAGAATGGATAGGATAATCCCCTCCAGGCAAATAAAATAGTACGGTACGTAAAAAGAAGTAAACAAACCACAGATATTACAAGTCGGATAGCCATATCTCAGGTGATAAGTAATGGACCATTCTTTAACTGTTAACAAACACGCCTTAAGGGGTTGACTCGTGATATGAGACTTTTGAGTAATTTATTTCTTCTTAAATTTTAGGTTTGAATTTTTTTAAACATTATTAACTCTTATGTGACCAATATCAAAGGAAATTTATCCCGATCTTGATTGGCCTCGTGGACTTGTGGGACTAGTCCTCTAAGAATAATTGACATACACGTAAATTACTCCGGACACCTTGAATTTTCTAAAAAATTACCTCAATTACATTATGTCATAACCTTTAAAGGGGTCAATCAGTTCACATGAAAAATTCTCTCTATTGTAATTGGACCCACGGTGTGATTAGTCTCCCGGATGCTATTGGAATTATAAATAAGTTAGCCCGAACACTTTGAGTCAGCAAAAAAAGTTCACTTGTCAATAAATTCTTTGGTCTTCAATTAATATTGGGTACTAATTTCACTATTTTCAGTCATTTTTCTCAAATTTTATTAAGTGTGTGTTACATTTTTAAATTAGATGTCTCTCTTGACGAAAAGAATCTAGAAAGTAAAACTTTATGACTAGAATTATCAAAAAATAAAAACAACAATTCATAAAATTCTTTTTTTCACTGTTATTAGTGCATCTAAGTAACAACGTATTATCTGAACTTTTTAAAATTCCGATCCATATTTGTATGCTTTTTCGAATCATCTCGTCGAGACAAATGAACAACACAAAAAAATTACAAAAAAACTATATGATTTTTTAAAAAAATATAAAATAATACCCATTATTATTAAAAAATAATTTAATCCGAAACCAACATCATGACTTTTAAGCTCAAAAAGCACGGAATGGGGGGACCTGCTGTGCAGTTGTGCACAGCAGGCTGTGCCGTGAGATTAAACGGCACAGTTTTGTGCCTTGGCCAAATTTTTTTTGTGTGTTTTGTGCACGAAATCTATTAAAAAAATTTTATTTTAAAATTTCGAGTTCACGGTTAATTTTAAAATATTCTCTTAAGTTGACGGTGAATTTTTTAAATTTTTTTGAAAATAAAATTTAGAAAACACGACCTAAAGGGATTCAAATGAGCGGTATTGGTTATTTTTTTTAATGCGGCGATAACAACAGTAAAAAGAAAACTACAAAAATATGTTTATTTTGCCACTATCGCTTTTAAAAAAAAAAAAAACCAATACCGCTCATTTGAATCCCTTTAGGTCGTGTTTTCTAAATTTTATTTTCAAAAAAATTTAAAAAATTCAGCGTCGACTTAAAAGAATATTTTAAAATTAACTGTGAACTCGAAATTTTAAAATAAAATTCTGTTAATAGATTTCGTGCACAAAACACACAAAAAAATTTTGGCCAAGGCACAAAACTGTGCCGTTTAATCTCACGGCACAGCCTGCTGTGCACTTGTGCACAGCAGGTCCCCCAATCCAAAAAGCACCTTCCATTAGGAAAGAGACTGATGTATACATAACAAAAAAAAGGCATAGAAATGCACAAGACAATAGTCATACAAAATGGAATATGTTTATCGTCCATAGGCAGGCAGCCCAATTAAAGTTTAGGATAAAATTCTGTACGAATTGATCTCATAAAAATTTAATAACATCTGAAAAAATTTCGAAACTGAGACCATAAGAGAGAGCAAACCCTCAAGTCTCGTACTTTTACGACTAGGCCAACTTCTTGGGATTATATTTGAATCGTTTCTATAGCTTTAACAGATCCTATCAAATTATTTATCGTTTCGCTATTACTCCCGTTAAATAAATGAATTATGTTAAAATTTATTCCACATCATAAAGTATTATTTTAAAATTAATATATGAGTCTGGACGGTTTTCCTACTCATTATCAATTAGTTTTGAGTTGTATGTTTAAAAATGATATTCGAGCTACGATTTCGGAAGATTTTGAACAATACTCTCTTAGTCGATTGTCACGTTGTTTATGCCTTAAGTGTACTTTATTTTGTTATGATCTGTTTTTTAATAATCTTTCGCACGTGCAAGTTGAGAGTTACCTACAGAGAGTGTTATAATTTATCTCACATTAATTAATTATTATTTTTGAAATTAGTATATGTACTTGATCGGTTTCTCTAAAAAAAATAAAAAAAGAAAGAATATATCTACTTTAAATGACTTGTGAGTTACGTGTATGTGACTGGAGGTGTTACACGATGAGGTTAAGTGAAGTGCAAATGGGTTTAGTCTTTTTTTTTTTTTTTTTATTGATATATCAGCGTGCTCGGATCAGTTTGCTACGCACATCTCGATTAATTTTTTAGAAATTAATTTTAATGCTCACTAAATGAGTTATCTTTAATGGATCTTCTATTCGTTTATGATATAATTAGCTCAATAATTAATAATTATTGTAGTGGGCCGGATTAACAGGTCATTTTCGCTATAGTTGATACAAAGGGTAGGTCCGCGACATAAATAATTAGTCCGAGCAGAGAGATGGGAGGGTGAGCCCAGAGGCCTAACAGAACTTGCAAGCCAACCTTATCCAAATACCGCATATTGGGTAGAGTTAATAGTTCGGCCTGCATAGAGAGCCGAACTACTGGAGCTTTTTTGGAAGACCTTGAGAAGATCCAGAGTTGGCTTCAATATTGTAGCAATGACGTTAGCCAATGATCTTAAAGGGATCTTAGACAACATGTTTAGGTCGTAATTAACTATAAATTAGATGACAAAATCTTGAAAAAGTACACTTTAATTAAAATACAAATACTTTTGTTGTACTTTTTCTTCTTTTGTGATATGACTTAACAATCAGAATGTTATCTGATTGGTATCGATCTGGTGATATTAAAAAGTTGCATCTCTCGCATGCTATCAGGTTCTTTACGAATGAAGAAGAAAAGATCTAATAACTCCATAATCATGCTCAACTTGAATGATTTATTTAGAATAAAACTAATCAACTTTTTTAATTTAACTAAATTACACATCCATATTCGTAATTACATATTAATAATAAATTAAAAATATTAGTAAATTAAACATGGTATGAAAAATATATTCAATCAAATCACATAGTCAATTGATGCGATATATCCATCCACAAAAATATACAAATGTGTCTATTCTTCAACCACTTCAATCAACTTTTTAAGAAAAGGGTGAATTACACTAACCTCCCCTGAGGTCTCATAAATACAATAATGCTCCTAAGGTTTTTGAAATTATTATGACCTTCCTTCCTTATTTTTCAAACTGTAATGCATTTTATTTCCCTATCATCAAAATCAGTCAAACAGTTAAGCTATTAAAACTCTAGGTTCAATTTTTTTTTTTGACAAAATAAAGTACTACATAATTTCTACCATGTTTGAAGTGTCTATGTTAAATTTTTGAAATTTTCCTAAAATTAAAACTCGGAAAAATCTCAAAATATTTGTCTGAATTTTCGCTTCAGATTTTTTTTTTATAAATTCAACATAGGTTATTTCAGACGTGATAAAAATTATGCCGCAGTTCATTTTTCAAAAACAATCACGAACTTGAAGTTTCAGCAGCTTAACTGTCATAATTTGACTAATTTAAACAATAACATTGCATTATAATTTAAAAAATAAGAAAAGTTAGAGTAATTTCAAAAACCTTAAGAGGGATTAATGTATTTGTTACAACCTCAGGGAAAGTCTGTGTAATTCACCCTAAAAGGGTACTTGGAAAATATTGATTAGGGAAGTGTACAAATTGTGCTACCCTACATGATAGCACAGAACATAATATGTTCCTACCGAATCTCCTATTATTGAATAAGCCATGTCCATATAAACTATTTTGAATACACCTCTAGGTTTTATAGCCTAATTTTGGCGATCTGAGCTATTCATTTTATAAATTCCAACAAGTATATATCATTCACGCCAAAATATAGATTGATCCTGTATTAATAAATACAAAATTCAAATTAATTGAAAAACGACAAAAATTAGTTAAAACTTGGACCAAATTGAAAATTTGCAGTTTCAGATTTTTCCAAACTTAAAACAAACCAAACTACTTCATTTGGTTCAGTTCTGTTTTTCGATTTGGTTGGACAAAGCCTAATAGACAAAATATTTGAGTTTTCTAGTTACAAATAAGTATTTGGGCTATCAAGAGGCCAAACCCAATGTAAGAAAAATACAAGTTATTCAAAATAAAAAAAACACAAATTAAAAAAACTACAGAAAATATATCTTTGAAAAATACTGAATTTCGTTTTATTATGGTTTAGTTTGGTCAAGTTGGCTGTTTAGGACCAGAAAACCGAAGCCAGAATATTTTTTTTATTATATCGAATCGAACTGGGCTTGTACTAAAAAACAAACCAGTTTTCACTTATACCTCTTAAAATAACAATGAACTTTGGGTTGAATTGGGTTGTAGGGCCAATAGATGAAACACATTTTCCATCAACATCATTTCCCATATTCTTTCAAGTGGATGATGATGTAGGCCACATTAAACTATTTAGATTTCAAGGTAAGGGCAGTTCAGTAATTATGCAATTCTAGGAATTTTAAGGTAAGGGCAGTTTAGTAATTATGTATTTTGTTGGGGGGGGGGGGGGGGGGGGGGTGGGTGTTGTGGAAATTACCATTTACCGTACTTTTTGTGTACAAACATGTTATCAGGATATGTATAAAAGTGCATGTGTTTTCCATGCTTCTGATGATTAAGGAAAATGATTCCCTGTAATCAAGTCCATGATGAGAAATCCATAGTCAACTAAAAAGAAGGGCAAAATTGTCAGAAGAAATGTGAAACTCTGTTATTACTTCACTGTGGGTTGGCAGATGATGTCTATCTAGGCAATTGTGACCAAGGCATCTGCACATAAAAGAGCGTGTGGGCTACCGAGACGACATTCTATTGTGTTGATACTAGCGAGACAAATCTTGACAGTTAGGAAATTATCGAGACCAAATTTATCAATCTCATATCGACGAGTGTACCAATTTTGGTTTTGGTATGACAGTAACAGTACATACCTCGGTACCTGTAGCCGCGCGTATCGGTATATCGTTTCGGATTTATTACTAAAATTAATATACGTTTTTCAAATAACATTTTAAAACAAAAATCATATTAGACATAAAATAAAATATCACAACTTCAAAATAAATCACCAAACATGAAGGAAAATGATTTTAGCCTCAATTTATGTCTAATTAGCTAAAAAAATATTAATTAATTATTTAAAAAAAAAAGGTATACGGATTGGTACGGTATTAGTCGGAACGGTCCTGTATGGTAGCCTGGGCAATATGCTGGTGGTCCGATACCGTTATGAGGCTAGTACGAGGACAGGATAAATAACACTGTCGGAGACTCTTTCGTTTGGCAAAACAATCTTCGATAGCTATTGAGCTTGTACTATTTGGAAAAAACTTGTCTAAGTTGGCCGGTGAATTGTCCTACCCTATTTTGGGTTCACCTGAATAAGTGGGTTTGTTCATCTTGCAGAACTCGTTGAATATAACAACATTAACGATGTAAAAAATAACGTCGATTAGATGCCGATTATTTATCCAATCCAATCATATCTATCATGAAAAAATACGAGTTCTTCAAGTTGTAATTTAGTGTCATGCCCAACTCATTTTTCTAAACATCTGTGTGCTCGATTATATTTTGATCAGTATGAGATGAACGTGATCTTGTATTTAGTTATTTTACTCGAGGAACTCTACACCAGGATTTAGTCCGATCATCGAAGTGGGTTGAAATAAGTTTAGAAAGCACCGGACTATGGATTTGGGAAATTGTAGTGCATTTTTTCTGTAATACGCGTATAGTGCGGGTAAAACGACATAATTTTATCCGTTTTATGCTCAAAACTATATCGTTTTTAATTCTCATGTATTTTGGTAATAGTTCACTTGATAAGACAAAACAATATAGTTTTTAAGACAAAGTGGGCAAAACTATGTCGTTTTGTCCGCACTACAAGAAAGTGCACTACAGTCTCCCTGAATTCTCGAACTACATGGGCTGCAGGCACGTGACTAGCCGAATTGAAACAAGCGGTCTCCAAACATAGGAATTGAGAATCTTGTTGTGCACATCGCGCAACATACTGTGCCGTCAATAGCGTTGTTTTGATCACAAAAATGCTGCCGAAATAATGCACTCGTTTGGGCAACATTTTCGTAACCAAAACGGGGGTATTTTAGCTCGCAACACACTACAATAAGATCCATGTGTTTACAAAAATATCACGTGGGAAAAAAAAAAAGAATAAACTGTGACCGCTTGATCAGCATCACGTGGCAGAAAAACAAAAGGAAAAAAGGCCAATTAGGCACAGCAAAGCCAAATCGGCGTCGTTATAATAATTGGTTTAATTTTAATTTTAAAAGATTTTTGCAATTTCTTTTCAAATTTTTTCTTTTATATTTGTGGATGGCCTGTCCCCGCGAGAAACGAAAGTAAGAGTGTAGACACAAGATCCCGTCACTTAAAAATGTAGTCCGGTCTTGGAAAATATTGAAGAGACGATAACATGTACATAATAAAATTATTAGTTGAATTATTTTCATTTTTATTAAACTTTTGATCAACTTTAATATTTCTTTTGAGTTTTGTTGTCAAGAAAAATAAAAAATATATATAATTATAATTTAAAATAAGAGAAAAGGCAAAAAATATATTATAGTGGCCGCTTCTCCTCCATAAAGGATCTCGTCACTTAAAATTATAATTTGAAAGGAGAACTAGACTCTCTCATGAGATATGTATTTCTATGTTCACACAAAAAAGGTTGCTATAGCGGCCGCCTCCACCTTTCGCCTTAGCATGTCGAGTTCATTTAAAAATTGGCCTTCATTAAATTTTCAGATATCATTCTTACAACATTATTTTTATTTATTTTCTTGATATTTTATTAAACGCGCTTAAATTCTTAGTATTAATCATTCATCAAGACATAAAGAATTCAAAAAAGAGAGTCTACGACAAAGATTCTCATGCACAGTTCAAGACAGATGTGTCCGGAGCCGTCTAATGTACGTTTGGTTGTCCAAAATAACACGAGTCCCACGTGCATTGTACGACCCCTAAACACGTCTAGATTCAGATTTGTGCATGAGAATTGTTTGTAGACTTGTTTTTAAAAAAAAAAGAAATATGACAAAAAACCCTAAAAAATTACGAAAGACAATATACATATATATTTTTAAAAAGACTATTATGACCTAAAAAGTCTAATATTCAGCTTAGACCAAGTCTTCCTGATCCATTTAACTGAATTAAAATTGGGCCAATCCACTAAATGGGCCTGGCCCCTGAAAACATGGCATATCAACAGTTGGGCCAAACCCAAATTTTTATAGGTCCATCACCCGTACAAGCTATATATGTATTTTTATGAACAATGATTATTCATTAGGCTGGCCCGGCCATGTGTTCGTTTGGGTGTTTCGGAAAGTTTTTAAGAGTAATATTTAAAAATTTTGTTTGGAAAAAAATTTCAAAAACATTGTTTGGTTTATTTTTCAATCATTGAAAATCATTAAATAATTATGTTTGCTAATAATTAATGTATTAAATAGTCATATTTAATCTTATTTTGATCGTGTCTGACACCATTTATTTGATCATTTTTTCTCATATTCTTTATATTTTATTTTCAAAAAAAATTTAAAAATTCACTGTTTACTTAAAAAAATATTTCGAGAATAACTGCGAATTTGAAATTCTAAAATAATTTTTTTGTTAACAAAATATATGTACAAAACTCAAAAAGAAGAGAGAGAAAGAGTACCTTAAAAATGTCAAAAAAAAATCTAATTTTGAGTTTTTTCTAGAACATTTACACCAAACAACATTTGGGAGTATTTTTTCTTAAAAAATAGTTCAGAAACACCCAAACCAATACTAAAACTCCGGTCCGGATAGACTAAAATTCCGATCCGGATAAACGATATTATGGAACTAACATGACCGAATCGGGTCTAATGGAACAAGATTGAGATCTCAATAAATATCCATGCACAATAGTCTATGTTTTAGCTCCGTGTTTTCTCAACCTAAAAATGTTCATCGTTATCACATTTAACTCATTTTCAGTTTAAAAAAGGTCTTGATTATTTGAATTTTCTTGAAAAATAAGCTCTTTTTTGAAAATACAAATAAGTTTTGAAAACTCTCCTCCGTACAAGTTTTAAATGTTTTCGGTAAAATTAAAACAAAACCCAGAAAATAAAAAACTAAACTCTTGTTTCTTACGCATTCTTAATCTTTATAATTTTGAAAAAAGAAAAAGAAAAAAAGAATCGTGGTTTCTTGCCAAATTTAAGCAAACGAATGAGATTTGGTAAGAAATAAAAACGTTCTTTTTGCAGTCTATATATTTGCAAGCATATTCTTGTAAAAGATCATACGGATCGACTGAGGATGATATGAAATTTTTCTTTTACAGTCTATGTACTTACAACCACATTCTTATGAAAGGGCATATGCAGAATCGACAGATAATTAGAAATTTTTACACTTCCTGACTACGGACGTTAAAATCATAATTTTTTTTAATATTATTTTTCACCTATTTTAAAGGGGGTTCATCTCTCTTTTTGTTTTCCACTCTTTCTTGCAATCCAAAGGGGTTGTTACTCTCCCCCTCTCTCCAAACATGTTCTTTAAAGCCTTTACTCCATCAATCTATGACTCACTCTTGTTAAAGAAATGCAAATGATATGCCTCCATTTTAGGATCCATCAATACTAAGTGTGCCCTAGTTCCACCATTAAACAAACCCCATTGGACCAATCAACCTCCATCTAAATCACATAAATTCTCATTCATGCTTTCCCCACCCCACACACACACACACAATATATATATATATATATGGGAAAGACTATATGAACCAACACTTTTTTAGACTAATATTAGACCAACACCTAAACTCTCGTTCCCGATTAAATTTTGATAATCCGAACCGTTCAATGTGTTTAAAACATATTTTTAAGGGTACCCACGAGAAATCAGCTCAAAATATTACCGGAAATGACTTAATCCAAACAGTGGTTCAAAATGCTGACAGGAACTGTTTTATGAACCAATGTTTGGATCAAGTCATTTCCGGTAATATTTTGAGCTGATTTCTCTCGTGTAGCCTTAAAAACATATTTTAAACACATTGAACGGTTCGGATTATCAAAATTTAATCGGGAACGAAGAGTTTAGGCGTTGGTCTAATATTGGTCTAAAAAAGTATTGGTCCCTTGAGCCTCCCCCTATATGTATATATATATATATATATATATATATATATATATATATATATCAGTCCCCTTCTAATAAGGAATATCTTATTTTGCTACGGTACGGACCTCCTACTTTATGATCAAATTTTGATGATCCGAACTGTTCAATATGTTTAAAACATGTTTTTAAGGGTACCCCCAAGAAATCGGCTCAAAACAATATCGAGAATGGTTTGGTCTAAACAATTTTTGATAAATGCTGACAAGAACAATTTTATAAAAAATTAAATGGATCAAACCTTTCTGGATATTATTTTAAGTTGATTTCTTTTGGGTACCCTTAAAAACATGTTTTAAACACATTGAACGGTTCGGATCACATTATTTGATCAAGAAATAAGAGGTCCACACCGTAGCAAAATAAGATATCCCTTAAGTGTACTTGCAAGAAATCAGTTCAAAACAATATCGATAAAGGATTGATCTAAACAGTTTTTGATAAATGTTGACATGAATAGTTTTATGAAAAATTAAATGGATTAAGCCTTTCCGGATAATATTTTGAGCCGATTTCACGTGTTAACCCTTAAAAATATGTTTTAAATTATTGAATGGTTCGAATCATCAAAATGTGATCAAGAAATAGAAGATCCTCACCACAGCAAAATAAGAGATCCCTTACTTAAAGCTTATTCTCTCTCTCTCTAGATAGAGAGAGTCTCTCTCTAGAGATAGAGAGAGAGAGAGAGAGATTTGGACTGATCATCATCCACCTAAATCACATAAAATCTCACGTACTCATGCTTTCCCCACCACCATCACCACACACACATATATACACATGTGTATGTATATATCTATTTATATATATGTATGTGAAATCTTCTAACCACATATATACTAGCAATCCTCTTCACCATGGAGTCCACTATTTGCATAACAAACCAAGATATAGAGAAAGAAGAGCCAATCAAACTCATTTCCCCCACAAATCCAAATCCAGAGGAAACCATTTTCCTCTCAAACATAGACCAAGCAGTGATATTCCCAGTTGAGACACTCTTCTTTTTTGAAGTCCAACCAAACAAGACCTCAGATTCAACACTCCATGTGTATGATTTAGTAAAAAAGGGAGTGGCAGAAGTGCTTTTGGTGCCTTACTACTTTATGGCTGGTAGGCTTGAATTCAACAAAGAAAGGAATAGGATTGAGCTTTTGTGCAACAATGGTGGGGTCCTGTTTGTTTGTGCTAAATCAAGTCTGGAATTGAATGGTCTTGGAAATCTCTCTCTCCCCAATTCAACTTTTCATCATCTCATTCATAGACCTGGTCTACATAAAAGCCTTGCTGATACTCCACTTTTCACAATTCAGGCAATTCTCTTCTCTATTAGTTTAAAGAAAAATCTACGGTCTCCGAAATTCGATGAAGAAATTTTTTCCGAATTTAAAATTAATGATTATGATTCACTTGTAGAATGTTGTTCCACTAATCTAAGTGAATCAAGACAAATAAATTTTAAATTCGGAAAAACTTTCTTGTTCTAATTTCAAGAATTGTAGTGTTGTTCTTAATTTAAAATGCACACAAAGCAGAGTGGCATACTGGGTTCGTTATTAGGATTGATAAACAAGCTGAATGAGCCGAGCAATAAATAAATCGAACTTGGTTTAAAATCTTAACGAGCTTAAAAAAATATGTTAAAGTTGGGGTGATGATGGCTTGATTGTGAGTTATGCTGCTGCTAAATGCTTTTTGTGTTGACTTTCTTATGAGTAGTTTCATTAAGGTGTCTTGCTTGATTATGTCTTGGATATTTAATAAGTAGATCTGCCTTTTGATTATTGTGGGGCATGTTTATTTTATGTATCATGTATTTCGATTGGTATCTTGTCAACTTCTTTTTTTCTGGAATCTCGGGTGACATATAATTTGTCAGGGGTTTGAGTGCTAATCTAGTTGAAATTTTTTCTATTCTCGTAGTGATGCTGTTATGCTAATGGTCTCTTCAATCTTTGTAATTCGCTCTTAAAAGTTAAAACTAATAAATTTCATTTTTGTCGATAAATAAAATGTTGACGTTAGACATACATATACATACATATATATATATATATATATATATACACACACACACACACACATACATACATACATATATATTATCTAAAATGAGTTTTAATCAAGCCGATTAAGAGTAGCTTAAATTTCATTATATGCATCGTAAGTTGAACAAGTGAGTAATAATTTGTTCAAGTTTGACTAGAAGGCTTAACAAATTTTAAGAACTATTCAAGCTTGATTTGCTTAGGAAACAACCTAATCGGGAATCAATTTTACGGGTCAAACATGAGCTCGAACTAGAGTAGTTTGGTTTATTGGTAAGTCCTATTCACCATGGTAAAGTGTAAGGGCAACAAAAACAAATGGATGCAATGTTCTCAGCACTAGGAGACACAAAGGGATCCATGGCCACTCCGTCAATATGATTTGGTTTATTTTCTTTAATCCAACAGTACTTGCTTGCTTGCGAGAAAAATAACTCGTTAATGTCATTCAACCATATCGGTCGAAAGGAAATTCAATATTTATGTCAGACCCCAAAAGTACAAAAGTATTTGCAGGTAGCCGGAGATGCTGGTTCAATTCCAACTTGTGTTGTGAATCAAAGAAAACAAAGGGGAGGCGCACTGACTGGAAGTGAGGAGCCAAAAAGCGTCGATTTCCATGTCTATCTATTAGACGTTATTTTACCGATGCGAGTGCCGAGTTGTTTCGAATATCAGAATCTGATTCTCGCTCAGCTAATTAGAGTGTACCTTTCTAGGTTCTATAAGATCCTTCGTATAGTTGATTCTGAGTTAGAATATCATTAAGATCTTCTCAAGATCATTTTTAAATAATTTGCTAATTCCTCTATAAGACCCTTTCTATAATCTCTCGAGATCCCTTCAAGATTCTTGGCATGCGTAACAGTTCAAGATTTCTTTAAGATGTTTTAGAAGCTCCATCGACTCGGGTCTCCTTCTAAGTCATGTTGCCAGCCCCAATCGTAATTAGACTTGGGCTTAGGCCTGCAGACAGTTGGACTTTCGGCTATGCAAACTCATAACTCAATGTGGTCCAACGACCCTTCTCCACAAGACATGTGTTGTGTTGTCAAATTAACGAGAACGACCTGACATTTTGACTCACCACAGTAATAGATTTTTTTAACTCGTCTATAGTCCAATTGCATTTTTTTTTTCCATTTTCTCGTCGCAATTACACCAAAATAATTAAAGAAGATTTAGTATCAATTAAGAATCATTTTGACAATTTTGCCATTGTGTCTTTTTTCCAGGTGACAAGGTTCAAGTGTGGTGGATTTGCTCTAGGGTTCATGACAAACCATGGCATACTAGATGGAAAATCAGCTAGTGAGATGTTTCAAAACCTTGCATCTATATGCAGAGGAGAAACCCTAAAAACCCAAATCACCCACAACAACAGAACAAGCCTTAGGGCAAGAAATCCACCCCAAATCAAATTCCCCCACCATGAATATGTAAAACTACAAGATATTCCCTCTCTCCCCACATCATTCAGTTCACAAACCAAAACATCTCCATCCCCATTAATTTTCTCAAAGAAATATGACCATAAATTGTTCCCTTTTACCCCTGAAAATCTCAGCTTTCTCAAAGAAAAAGCCATGGGCAGTTGCTCAAGCTTTGAGGCCATTGTAGCCCATATATGGAAAGCAAGAACTAAGGCAGTGTTTGGCAAAAACCCAGATGAATTTTCAACAGTTTTGTTTGCAGTGGACATCAGGGGTAAAGTTTCACCCAATTTACCAAATGGGTATGTTGGGAATGCTGTAATAACAGCCTTTGCCACTGCAAAAGTGGAGGATTTGGTGGAGAAGCCATTTTCTTTTGCTGTTGAGAAGGTGAAAGAGGGTAGAGAGAGAGTGACAGATGAGTATGTGAGGTCAGTGATAGATTGGCTTGAGGTGCACAGAGGGGTTCCTGCTACTTGTAATGGGAATTTCTATGTTTCAGCTTGGGGGAAGTTGGGCTTTAATGGGCTTGATTTTGGGCTTGGAAAGGCTGTTTATGGGGGCCCAATTGTGAGTGGGAATGATGAGTTTGTTTTGCTGCTTTCTGGTGGGAATGGAGGAGGGATTAATGTGTGGTTGGGACTTGAGAAAGAGAAGATGGAGAGGTTCATGGTTCATGTTTTGGAGATGTAATGGATATATATACAACTCTTATATACGATCTGAATATAAATGTCTCCGAAACCGTCCGATACACGTGAGCCTTATATTTGTTTCGAAGAACCTCACATACATCGAATGGTTCCGAATAAATCTGTATTTGAATCTGTGCATGAGAGTCTGTGTGTATAGACTTTCTCTGTATACAATTTATAATATGAAATATTATGAATAAAAGGTGGGATTTGGCCTATTCATTGGCTTTATACATTTGTGTTCGGAATCATTCGATACAAGTAAAACTCTCTGAAATAATGTAGATCTCATGTGTATCAGACAATTTTAAATACATTTGTGGTCGTATCTATGGATGAGAGTTGCATGTAGACTTGCTCTATATACAATTTGCAATATGAAATAAAACAAGAAGGTGGGATTGGCCTATTTATTGGCTTTATATATTTTCCCATCTTTTTTATTTTTGTTCAATTTCTAACATATTGTGATTGACAACAAAACTTCACTATGTCTATATATTTTTGTATAGTTTTTCGTTATTTTTTTTAATGTTTTTTCACTCATTTCGACTAGAGAAATCAAAAAAGTATAAAAAGATGGGCCAAAATTTTTAAAAAAATGCAGATAGGAGAACATTAAAGACACAAAAAAAAGTATTTTTCAAACCTTTTCTGGCTTTAGTAAACTTTTTAGAGCTTTTGCTCATATTCTTTTACTTTCTAGATCCTTTTCGTTAAGACAAATATTAATTAATTCAAAAAAATAACCCAAACTTGATAAAAATAAAAAAAATGACATGTTAATTTTGAATAATTTTGACCAAAAAGATCCTAGCTAAATCTTCACATTTTGGTATGTTCATTTTGTAACGCCCCATGTAAACCATTAACCCAACAACTTGTTGAAACCCAATCACGTGGCCCAAAATGTTTAAGTCCAAGTTGTTAGTAGTAGTTTTAAAGCCGTGATGGCGCCAATACCAAATAGAACTTCACAGTTAAGCGTGCTTGCTCTGGAACAATCTAGGGATGGGTGACCTACTGGAAAGTCTATAGAGTTTGGGTGACAAAAGCGGACAATATTATACAAAACGGGAGCGGGTCGTTACACATTACGTTCATCTCATTGATTTTTTCGCATACTCAAGAAATTATACTAGCTAATTGGCCATCCGTACTGACATGAACGAAACACATTTATCTTGAGATGATTAATTTAACGTTTAGTATGAATTTAAAACAAAACTTCGTGACAAACATGTTCAAATGTATTATTATCGCTGTCCGATTAGTGTAATTTTTGAAATCAAACAAAATAAATGACCCATTAGGGTTAGATTTTTTGAACTTGAAACTAGGTAGGTCACAAATAAGAACACGTGACCTAATTGTAAAGAAATGGTGAAAACCCTAGTGGTCCAAAAGATTCAGAATCAGATTATATAAAGAGGGTAGAGTGAGTGAGTGGGAATCTTTGCACAAATTTAAGTAAAAGTGAAGAGAGGGTGGACCAATATGGAATATTCTAAGATTCCTCAAAAACTTTTCAAACCCTAGTTGTGTTTATCTAGAATATTTTTATTTGTTGTTCCCAAGGTTATCAATACTGTACCGTATCAGTCAGTACGTACTATTTTGGCATAAAAAGAGTACCAAATGCCACTAATATCTCTTTCTCTTTGGTTTTTATATATATATAGTTGTGGTAAATCCGATATGGTACCCGGTATATGACTGGTACCGATACATACCATACGAATAGAAAAATTGATATTCAAGTCGAACTGGTATTCATAACCTTGGTTATTCCCACCAAATTCTCCGTTTAATTTCTTAGGCTTCCCTTAGCTTAAATTAACCGATATTTAGTCATTGTTTTTTTGGTATTTTTTTCTTGATTTTTATCAAGCTTGCATTAATTTTTTTTAAATTAATCATTCGTTTTGTAACGACCCGCTCCCGCCTTGTACAATACTGTCCGCTTTTGTCGCCCAAATCCCATGGACTTCCCAGTAGGTCACCCATCCCAGGATTGCTCTAGGGCGAGCACGCTTAACTGTGAAGTTTCATTTGGTGTTGGCGCCATCACGGCTTTAAAATGCCTTGTACAAGGAAGGTTCATAATCTTATAAATACCACAGAACTTACATCCACCAAGCGATGTAGGACCCTTGACCACCCATCCGGACGTCCCACTGAGACTTCATCTCATGGACGCTGGCCTCACAGCTGGCACCAAGGCCTGACTGAGGTGTCACACGTTTTGACGAAAAAGAATTTAAAAAGTAAAAAATTATAAGTAAAGGCATTAATAAAAATTTATTAAAAAATGCACTTTGTCAACGTATTTAGTTCTATGAGCATTAGTTTAAAAAATAAAAAACATTTCGTGAGTATCGATATGCATTAATTAATCGGGTATCGTTACCATTCTTGAGCATAATTTTTACAATTAGTACTATTGTCATATGGGTGTTTTAAAATTACTGGAGACACGACTCACGAGGAATTAAGAAAATAAATGTGAAATATTATATATTCATAATTAATCACTGAAGTAATTCATGACATCAACATATTAGATCAGAAATTCAAATGTATCGATAACAAAATATTTCTTGATGTTTAGAAGTTCTGTACGCGTACAACATGGGTTTAGTGTTGATTGAATATAAATCGTACGTAGACATATATATTATGTGCCACATATCACTCTCGAAATTCTTCCCACCAAAAACCGTCTTGAATTATTTGACACATACATGTGTACGTATATATGATTTCTTGTTTTCTTCTTACGGAATCTCCAATATTTTGATGTCATGAATGACTCAAGTGGTTTTTCTTTTGCAGACAACTTAAGTGATTCTAGGCATTCGGTACGTAGTTGACATTAATTGTTTATCCTCGATATCGGCTATTTTTTCGATATGTATTTTAAAGGACGGGAGACACAACTCATGATGAACTAAAAAAATGAATGTTTGTAATGGCTGGAGTCATTCATGACATCTAATATTAGATCAGGAATTCGGATTTGTATCTATATGTATATTGATGCCAAAATATTTCTTAGTGTGTATAAGTTTTGTGCACAATACGTACGGGTTTAGTGCTGGTTGAATATATAAATTTACATCTAATTTATCCATATTAGTTAAGAGAATCTACTACTTTAGTAATGAGGACCATTCACTTTATGAAATTTGTCGAGAATAATAATCATCCTAAAATTAATATTCATCAAATATAAATAAACACATGATCAGAACATATTTAATTTAAAAAAGTTAACTCGTAGACCAGATACAAATTAACTCATACACAAGGCAAAATGATATATATAGTTAGTCTACTCGCACAATCACTTTTACATCCAAACTTACTTCAATTTATCATATTAGCTAATGAAATCTACTCCGTACGTTAGTGATCAGAACCATTCACTTTATTAAGTATGACTAGACCATATATAGTTAGCAAGCTTTATAAAGTGAATGAGTCGGACCCTTGTTAGTCATGATTGTTATTCTTGCAAAAAATATGAGCAAAAGCTCAAAAATTGAAAGTTTACACACACACACACACACACACAGAGAAAACTTCTGGCAAGGAATTATTCACTTTGCTAAAATGAGGACCTCTTATTTTCTGATTAAAATTTGATGATCCGAACCGTTCAATGTGTTTAAAACATATTTTTAAGGGTAACCGCGAGAAATCGGCTAAAAAATATATCGGAAAGGGCTTGATCTAAGCAGTTTTTCATAAATGTTGGCAGGAATAGTTTTATAAAAATTGCTTAGATCAAGTCCTTCTCGTTATAATTTTTAACTCAATTTCTCGCGTGTACCCTTAAAAACATATATTAAATAGATATGTATGTATATTGTATATGGTTTCTTGTTTACTTGTTATGGAATCTCCAACATATCAGCTAAGATGGTTTATAATATATAAAAGAGGAGGTGGGTTTGGTATAGATTATCGTAAACATGATTATTTATTGTTCTAATCTTGATTAGTGTGCACTTTAATTAATGTATGTCTTTTTCTTTAGATATGGTTTGATTTTAGGCCAATGAGATTTGATCTGACAACACTGGGAGCATTGCTCAAGATTCATCAGAAGAAAACAAAATCATTTGCTTAAACTAAGGATCGATGCTTACTTTTCGGAGATGAGGCATATTATATTATTAATTACTACGGGTGAAAATATGACCGATCAAATTAAATTGACTTTTAAAAAGATCAAAAATTTTAAAGTTTGGTCGGTCTGAGTATAAGTTTAGGCATCTCGATTTTCGATTCGGTCTCAGTTATGAGAAATTTCACTCGATCTCGAATGAATCGAATTAAAATACTCTAAAATTCAAACCAAATTAGAATGAATGAGCGTTAGTTTTTTCGTGATCTTGGATCAATCTCATCTCGTGGCTAGCTTTGGAATTCTAGCCTATTTAATAGTAAAATTGATTTATTTAAATGCAATATAATTTGTTATTCTTTTTTTTCCTTGCATGTGGCTCAATTTTTTGTTGAAACGATGAAACCCATTGAAAACCGAGAAAACCGAAATTCCCCACAACACTAAACCAGCCCGAATCGGTTTTCATTTTGGTCTCCTGATTAATTTTGTTGGGATCAATTTTCAACACATTCACCCCGAAACCCTGACCGACCCGAACTGATTTTACCCTATTAATGACGAACTCATCTAAAAGTTTAAACTGTTAGACATGGGTAATTTTATTATATATGCTCTCAACATGTCCCTTTATGTGTAGCCAAACTCTTCTCCATAGATAGGCTAAACACGTGCAAATATTCTAATGATTAAATAGACGGTAACGTTTTGAGTGTAGAATCCATTGTTTGCTTTGATTCTATAAGCTTAATTAGTTATAAGACAAATAACTTTATCATATGTACTCTCAACAGGACATGATAACATGTTTCAAAAGTAGTAGCGGAACTACATTGGTGCCGGCCAAGACGCACGGGGTCTTATAGTGTACTGATGCACACTCAGGTGGGGATACTTCACACACTACATGGACTCCAAGTTCGTTTGATTTGGCCTATCTCCCAAACATATCGTGCGTCTCTACAACGTCTCGGCTAATCTCATGTTGCTCGGCTAAACATTGCACAAAATTGAAAGTCTCTCAGATGTGCTCCATACCAACTAAAATTTGCTTGAAAATATCGCGATCGAGAACTTGCGAAATTTTGTTTGAAAAACTAGTTTGGAGGTTGGAGACACGCGAGGCATGTGGATCTAACTACCAGCACTACGCAACGAGACTCTCTAACGTTGAATGGCTTTGGGGTTGGTAGATTTGAAATCGTCTCCTCGAGGCGCGTGAAATCGTGGTCTCAAAAGTTATTTTCAACGAAGTTGATCAGTTTCTGAACAGTCTTGATTAGACACTGTCTTTCACGTGATTTCTCTAGAATTCGATCCTCTTTTGGCTCTGACACCATTGTTAGGTGATAGGAATTCTTGACACACACATAGATCACTCAAACGCAAAACGGTCCGTTACAATCAAATTTCTCACATTTTCACTCGACTTAACCACCTCATAAACCCCCGAAAATACAGCTTGCTTTGAACCCCCAGTCGTTGGCCTGGTGGTCAAGGTTTAAGACGTAATGGTATGCTCCCTCTATGTTTTCAAGTTCGAAATTTCTCAAGTGCTATAAACTTTTATGGGGCTAGTCCATACAGGACAAATGCCCTGACTTTAAATAGGGTCACTGCAAGTGGACAGTGAAATTATCCTCCGAAGACTAATCGATATTAAATTGAAAATAATCTCAAAATCAACCGAATACCTCGACTATATAAAAAGAAAATACTAGCTCTTGGACCCTCCGCCATTATTTACAATTCACTCACACAAAGACCCCACTCGATCAATCAAGCTTATCTTCAACAATGATGACATAATCACACCTAAAAAGTAAGACAATTAATATTAGATTGACAAGGAATATTACTTTAAGGTAATGCTCAGTTGGCTTTAATTTAAGATATGATTCCTTAATAATAAAATATTATTCTCTAAGTACATGCTATATATCCAAAACCACTGGGTTTTAAGAAAATTTGAATCACATTTTGGACTTTTTAAGGTTCTAAATTTTTTTGCCAGAGCATCTTGTCAACATCTAGAACTTTTGTGGAATGGGTCTGCAAATCGGTGACGTTCGAGATAGTATCGTCTCGATCTAAATGGCTCCTTAGGAATTTTCAGAGAAAAAATTAAATTAATCGGACATTTATAACTTCATGATCGAGAGTGATTTCTTTGCTAGTGTATTCTTTGGAAGGATCTAGGACTGATGTCGGGAAATGTGACTACTGTAATATTTATGACATCAACCGAGGCGCGTGTCAAGTGCGGGCCTTACAGTATGACTAAATAAGAATCAACTATAAAAGAGATGACACAAAACCCTAAAAAAATACGCTCTAATTAAAAGTACAAATAGTATATCTGTTGCATCGAATTGCTTAATGGCTGGTATCAGCTGCGCGATGCTAGCGAATTACTTCTATTGCAGACCAACAAGATCAGGATTAATAAATTTATCTTTTGTCGAAAGTCTTTCTTTTTTGTGTGTATTTGGTCTAATTTTTTTTGGATTAATTTTCTTTATTTAAAAAACTTCACCTTAATTAGTTTTGCATTAAATTAATTTTATGAATTATTGTTTCGTCTCGAATGAGACCTTTAGAAAAGTAAAAAAAATATAAACCAAATTTAAAATTTTAGAAAAGAGAAACAATCCAAAACAATTCTTTCTGTTTTGAATTATTTTCATTTTTAGTGAATTTTTGTAAGTTGTTTGTCATAATTTTTCACTTGTTAGAATCCTCTCGCGAAAACAAATTAGTAATCTATACAAATTTAACACAAAATTAACAAAAACAATTTTTTAATACAAATAAAAAAATAATACAATAATCAAGTAAAGCCGAATTAGGGCTAATTTTTTGGCCTAAAATTTTTAGTGTTAAAAATCAATGTCTTCTTGTCCATTTTTTCTTGATTGTAATTATATTTGTGTTGAATTTTTTTGGATTAATCATTTGTTCCGACGAAAGAAATTTAAAAAGTAAAAAAATATGATCAAAAGTCTCAAAAAAATTCACTAAAGATGAAAAAACTTTGAAAATAAAGCTTTTCAATTTCTTTGTCTTTAGCGTCATCTTATCTGGATTTTTTTTCACTTTTCAAAAACAAATTCTAAATTTTTTTAAAATTTTGATTTATATTTTTATAGTTTTCTAATTCTTCTCATCGAGAAGAAAAAGATAGCAAAAAATTTGACGAAAGTCTATACAAAATCACAAAATATCAAATAATACCCATTGTTTTTAACAGTAAATAATTTAGTTCAAACTTAGGTTAACCATAGAACCATGGTATATATTAATCTCAAGGAGTTGATTTGGTAATCAAGGCTTGAGACTTAAAGGTGTTTTCCATTAATCTAGGTCTCATATTCGAAACATCTCAAATGTTATTAATTTTTATGCGGTCAGTCTATATAGGACAAAGTCTTGGTTTTAAATGAGTCCCTTAGTGGACGACAGGATTAGTCTCCCGAAAATTAGTCAAAGTATGAACAAACTGGCACAAACACTCTTAGATATAAAAAAAAAAAAAAATCATGGTATATATGGAGGAGTTTGACCAAGATGGGCATGCCCTTCAAACAGAATACATCAAGTACCTTCATTCTCTCTCTCTCGCTCTCTCTCTCTAGAAATGGTAGACAACATAGCTGCAAGTGGGTCAGGGGATGAACCTGCAGGCCACATCAAGGAGCAAGACAGGTTACTGCCCATAGCAAACGTGGGTCGGATCATGAAGCAAATACTCCCAACAAATGCAAAAGTCTCAAAGGAAGCCAAAGAGAGAATGCAAGAGTGTGTCTCTGAGTTCATAAGCTTTGTCACAAGTGAAGCCTCAGACAAGTGCAAGAGAGAGAGGAGGAAGACTGTTAATGGTGATGATGTTTGTTGGGCTCTTCAAAATCTGGGTTTTGATGAATATTCTGGGACATTGAAGAGGTATTTGCATAAATATAGAGAAATTGAGGGGGATAAAGGTAATAGTAGTTATCAGGTAGAAGGGGATAGAGATGATGATATCCAAGTGATGGATCAACCTAATGCCTCCACATCTAGGCCATTCTAAGGGCTCCCAACCTTGTTAAACTAGAAAGTCCGGTGTGAAGTCATCAAATTCTTTCCAGTTAATTTGTACTAGATCAATTGGTTTCAGGTTAAATAGGAACTTTCTACTCTGCTCCGGGATTTGTTGCATGTTTTTTTTGGAGGAGGGTTTAGGAAACATAATTGGGATTCTAGGGTTTCTTTTCTTAATTTGGTTTTATTGATGAATATTGCTATGGTTTTTATTTTTATTGGTTGAGAAATTAACTTTGTACTTTTTTTATTATCGATTTCTTTGATCGTATAGAAGTGTTAGTTTTTTTGGTTTTGCATGTTCTGAAAAGATTTCTGTGAATGAAGATGATGTTAGTTGGGCTCTTGGAAATCTGGGTTTTGATGAATATTCTGGGCCATTGAAGAGGTATTTGCATAAATATAAAGAAATTGAGGGGGATAAAGGTAATAGTAATTATCAAGTAGAAGGGGATAGAGATGATGATATCCAAGCCATGGATCAACCTAGTGGCTCCACATCTAGGCCATTCTAAGGGCTCCCAAACTTTTTAAACTAGAAAGTCCGGCGTGAAGTCATTAGATTTCTTCCGGTAACTTGGACTAGATTGATCTGTTTCGGGTTAAATAGAAACTTCCTACCCTGCTCCGGGATTTGGTACATGTTTTTTTGGAGGATGGTTTAGGAAAAATCATTAGGATCTAGGGTGTTTTTTTTTTAAAAGTTGGTTTCATGATTGATTAATATAGTCAAGATTTTTATTTTTATTGATTGAAATTAACTTCATACTTTACTTCTATTGATTTCTTTGATTGTATTGTGTTGATTTCGTATGTACAGACCTTAGATTTCCAAAAAGATTTCTGAAGGTAAAAAAGAGAGAGAACTAATTAATTTCTTTCTCGAATTCTTCTAGAGAAGTCTTTTCTTGGTTTGATCTCCTCTTTAGTTTCTCTCTTTCAAAAAAATTAGAAGAAAGATGATTAGGGACCAGGAATAACGTAGGAGTTAGAAGGCTTACAAGGGAGAACAACATAAAATTTTTGATTCCCAACCTTTTCAAATTAGAAAGCTCAATCATGTGAAGCCATAGATTTCCTCCGGTTAATTGAACTCAATCGATTGGTTTCGCGTCAAACAGGAACCCTCTACCCTGCTCCAGGATTTTTAACATGATGTTTTGGAAGAGGGTTTAGCAAATATCATTAGGATCTAGGGTTTTTTAATTTGGTTTTATTGATGAATATTGTCATGGTTTTTATTTTTATTGATTGACAAATTAACTTGGTACTCTTTTACTATCGATTTCTTTGATCGTATATATGTGTTGATTTTTTGATTTCGTATGTATAGATCATCGATTTCTAAAGGATTCGACAAAAAAAAAGGGGAAGAAAACTAATTGATGTCACAAATCTCTTGTTTTCATTTTGCTTATATAAATCCATCTGTAATCGAAGATTCAATGTCCAGTATCCCTCCCATGTGTGTGAATGGGAGGATTTTGGAGAAATTTTTTTCAAGCTAAACAACGGGTTACTGGAGATAAAGAGAGCAGCCATTATTGACAAATTCAAGTATCTTCTGAAAATCTCTACGTGAAAAGGATTAAAATTAACCTCTTTGTTGTTTTCTTCTTTGTATTGCCGATAAATATGCATGTATGCTATGTATATGAAGTAAGATGTTGAGGAGTAAGGCAGCGAACGAGAGTGGAAAAAAAGATATAAGGTGAGGGGTGTGCTCCTCCTCAATCCGAGGTTGTATCACAAGAGTATTCATCCATTGAGTGCGTGCATGCACGCGTGATTTACCGATTCCTTACATCAAACACATGTCGTCTAATATATATGTTTCATTGCGACACTTATTACATTTGTGATGCATTTTACTTGATCGTACTAATCTCGTTCAATCTTTTGACCTAGCCGGTATGTGTTTATATCTTTCTTTCTTTTTTTTTTACAAGAATTAGTGTATAATGAAATAAGAAAAACAAAGAAAAAAGATAGAACTTAAATTCAAAAATATTTATCATTTTGATAGAACTTAAATTCAATAATATTTATCATTTTCTCTCTCCATCCAATATATGGTACGATGAAGGGTCTTTCATCAAAAGAAGAGATTAGTCCTGAAAGGTGAAGATGAAGACCAAAGAATGAGGCTTGAAGAGGCCGAGAGGGGGTCAACAGTTGTTGGACCAATCTAGACACAGATGAGCAAGCAGCAGAAAGATAGAGGAGAAACTATGGACTTGAGCCGTTATTGATTCCCCAAATCTGTATGTCTAAAATTTTAATGACTCGTTCTCTCGTCTTATACAATATTGTTCGCTTTGACTGTCCAAACTCCATAAATTTTCTAGTAGATTATCCATCCTTGCATTGTTGTCAGATGAGCATGCTTAGTTATGAAGTTCCACTGAGTTTTGGCGTCCTCACGATTGTAAAAGGTATTGTACAAAGTAGAAAACTTGCATTCATCAAGCAATATAAGATTTTTGACCACCCATCTAAACGTTTACCGAGACTCTCCCTTCAAGAAGCTCGACTTTACAACTGGCACCACAGTATGGTTGAGGTGTTACAGAAACGTCTTAATGCCTAGACATGTGCCACTTCCCCTCGAAGCCCATCCCCATTCCTTGCTTAAATTGGCTTAAATTCATGACATTTTGCAAGATTCAAAACATCAATCTTGAAGTCATAATTTTTATATAAAAATTTGTAAAATTTAATAAATTGATAATATTAATTTTGAATTGAGGTTTTATCTTGATATTGGGGTGTAGACATCCTTCAGCATTGTTTTTAGTCTGGGGGTGTGGGGGCAAAAATAATATTTTTGGACATGGGTGGATAATTTCGGCCGTAGGACCCAATCTATTTATATTGCAGTTGGCACGTAATTAGGGTTATGAATTTTTAAGAGAATAACAGAGGAGGAACAAGAGAAAACGCAAATCTTAGAGAGATTGCGAGAAGGCTTATACTCTTGATTCGATTTTATATTGGAATGGTGTGGCTCCCGTGGTTTTTCCTCGCATTGAGGTTTTCCTCTTATATCTTGTGTCTTGTATTTTTCTTTCCTTTTAAATTATGCACGACTGTTTGCTTGTTTCATTCTGTGATTCATTATTCCCAAGAACCATAAAGGCATTGTGGGATTGAACGGACGTTATTCGAAAATTCCTAACACTTGATTTTACGAATTTTGAAACAGATGCTACGATATTTCTAAATAATTCAAAGAGATGCATACCGTACATGCTCTAACAAAATTGTGTATTGTAGTATTTCTCTGTAAACTATATGATTTATCATAAAATTATTGACATATACAAGTGGACGTATATTTCATTTTTAAATAATTCCCTCCATATGTTGCTTGCAATCCCACCATCTCTCTCTCTCTTCTCTCTCTCTCTCTTGTTTGGGGGACAGTCACCAGTGAAGCCTAAATTAATAAGTATCACCGACACCGAAGATGTTGGTATGAAGTCACTGTCCTATAGATTTATATATATTAGAGAGTACTACATTATTTGTCATTGAGAAACATAAACAACTAACCTTAACTATGACACACACACACTTATATATATATATATATATATATATATATATATATATATATATATGTAACCTTAACTATGACACACACTTATATATATATATATATATATATATATATATATATATATATGTGTGTGTGTGTGTGTGTGTTTGTGTGTGTATTTTATATGCAAATGAACAGTGAAGCTAGAGAAATACATATATTAGCTAGGGTTAGGGTTTCTTGGTTCATCATCTGGTAAGAATATTAGGTTTCAGCTTTTGGGTGTTTCAACAACCTTAAGTGCATGATTGGTTGGTACCTTGCCAACCCGGATTTTATTCGGAGTGTCATTATTGACACAATGGAAATTCAAGTATCTTCTGAAAATCTCCGCGTGAAAGGGATTAAAATTAACCTCGTTGTTGTTTTTTCTTTGTATTGCTGATAAATATGCATCTATGTTATGTATAAGAAGTAGGATATTGAGGAGTAAGGCAGCGAACGAGAGTGAGAAAAAAAGATAAGGTGAGGGGTGTGCTCCTCCTCCAAGGTTGTATCAAAAGAGTATTGATCCATTGAGTGTGCACGTGCGCGTGTGATTTACCGATTCCTTACATCAAACACATGTCGTCTAATATATATGTTTCATTGTGACACTTATTACGTTTTTGATGCATTTTACTTGATCGTACTAGTCTCGTTCAATCTTTTGACCTAGCTAGTATGTGTTTATATCTTTCTTTCTTTCTTTTTTACAAGAATTAGTGTATAATGAAATAAGAAAAACAAAGAAAAAAGATAGAACTTAAATTCAAAAATATTTATCATTTTCTCTCTCCATCCAATATATGGTACGATGAAGGGTCTTTTCCCAGAAGAAGAGATTAGTCCTGAAAGGTGAAGATGAAAACCAAAGAATGAGGCTTGAAGAGGCCGAGAGGGGGTCAACTAGTTGTTGGACAAATCTAGACATAGATGAGCAAGCAGTAGAAAGATAGAGGAGAAACTATGGACTTGAGCCGTTATTGATTCCCCAAATCTATATGTCTAAAATTGTAATGACCCGTTCTCTCGTTTTATACAATATTGTTCGCTTTGACTGCCCAAACTTCATAAATTTTCTAGTAGGTTATCCAATATCCTTGCATTGTTGTTGGATGAGCATGCTTAGTTATGAAGTTCCATTGAGCTTTGACTCCTCACGATTGTAAAAGGCATTGTACAAAGTAGAAAACTTGCATTCACCAAGCAATATAGGATTCTTGACCACTCATCTAAACGTTTATCGAGACTCTCCCTCCAAGACGCTCGACTTTACAACTAGCACCACAGTGTGGCTAGAGTGTTACAGAAACGTCTTAATGGCTAGACATGTGCGACTTCCCCTCGAAACCCATCCCCATTCCTTGCTTAAATTATCTTAAATTCATGACATTTTGCAAGATTCAAAACATCAATCTTGAAGTCATAATTTTTATATAAAAATTTGTAAAATTTAATAAATTGATAATATTAATTTTGAATTGAGGTTTTATCTTGATATTGGGGTGTAGACATCCTTCAGCATTGTTTTTAGTCTGGGGTTGTGGGGGCAAAAATAATATTTTTGGACATGGGTGGATAATTTCGGCCATAGGATCCAATCTATTTATATCGCAGTTAGCATGTAATTAAGGTTATGAGTTTTTAAGAGAATAACGGAGGAGACACGAGAGAAAACGCAAATCTTAGAGAGATTGCGAGAAGGCTTATACTCTTAATTCGATTTTATATTGGAATGGTGTGGCTCCCGTGGTTTTTCCTCGCGTTGAGGTTTTCCTCTTATATCTCGTGTCTTGTATTTTTCTTTTCCTTTTAAATTATGCACGACTGTTTGCTTGTTTCATTCTGTGATTCATTATTCCCAAGAACCATAAAGGCATTGTGGGATTGAACGGACGTTATTCGAAAATTCCTAACACTTGATTTTACGAATTTTGAAATAGATGCTACGATATTTCTAAATAATTCAAAGAGATGCATACCGTACATGCTCTAACAAAATTGTGTATTGTAGTATTTCTCTGTAAACTATATGATTTATCATAAAATTATTGACATATACAAGTGGACGTATATTTCATTTTTAAATAATTCCCTCCATATGTTGCTTGCAATCCCACCATCTCTCTTTCTCCTCTCTCTCCTCTCTCTTGTTTGGGGGACAGTCACCAATGAAGCCTAAATTAATAAGTATCACCGACACCGAAGATGTTGGTATGAAGTCACTGTCCTATAGATTTAGATATTAGAGAGTACTACATTATTTGTCATTGAGAAACATAAACAACTAACCTTAACTATGACACACACACACACTTATATATATACATATATGTGTGTGTGTTTTTATTTTATATGCAAATGAACAGTGAAGCTAGAGAAATACAGATGTTAGCTAGGGTTAGGGTTTCTTGGTTCATCATCTGGTAAGAATATTAGGTTTCAGCTTTTTGGGTGTTTCAACAACCTAGTTGGTACCTTGCCAACCCGGATTTTATTCGGGGTGTCTTGTGGCATATAATTTGCGGGTGCTACTTGCTAGAGTGCCGACCTTGTAGGAATGCGAGTTCTTCGTTATGATGTCGTTTTACTTGATGTTCATTTAATCTTTGTACTCTTATTTTCAAGATTAATAGATTTCTCTTGCCGATAAAAAAAGAACCACTTTAAGTGCATGTGTGCCAATCCCGCTTGAAAATAATAATTTAGAATCAGCACGTAGACGTGACACGCTTACACTTTTTCACATGCGCTAACATCAGTCTTTCGTTTTTGAGTTTGTTGATCCACCCAAACTGAACAATCATTTTGAGCTCTTAAAGTTATTAAAATTAGGTTTTGGAACAAAATGAAAGACCATTTATTCTCAAAAACTTGACATGTATTAGAAGAAAAACTGGTTTGAAATTTAATTTAAAATCAATCTTAGATGATTTTTTCCAGCGAAAAAAATCTTAGATGATTTTCAAATTAATTTGAAATTATTTCAGAAAACACACGCGTTACACCTACACTTTTTCACATGCACTAACATTAGTCTTTCGTTTTCGAGTCTATTCATGATCCGCCCACACTCACCTCACTTACGGTCCTTTTGAGCTCTTAAAATTATTTAAATTAGGTTTTCGAACAAAATGAAAGACGATTTATTCTCGAAAACTTCGTATGCATTTAATGGAAAATTGGTTTCAAATTTAGTTTAGAATCAATCTTAGACGATTTGTCAAATATGAAAGTATGTCGAAATATTTCATTTTGTTAGACCGTTTTAAACTAATTTTCTTCTGTTTTATTGGATGATTAACCTTTAAATATTTGCATATGTATTATGATTGGTAACCTTAGAACATGAGTACTTTTTATAATATTACAGAGTGATTAGTCTTAAAATGTTTACCTTTGGATATTAAATATGAAATTTTATTGTTAGTTATTGATTCTTTTTTTTTTTTTTTAAATTTTGACACCCCGTAAGTAAATTTTGGCTCCGCCCCTGCTTGAGACGTTTGACAGTTAGACAAGGCATGAAATCTATGTTAAATAGGTGTTCGATGTGTTATAAAGTACTTGTGGGACATTTGACACTCGGACAGGACATGAGATCCGTGTTCAACATGTATAGTTGGACATTTACCTAGCTAGCATTACTCACGTTTTTCTAATTCGAATCCACCACGAAGTTTGAACAGAATCCCTATGCGAATTTCACGGCTTCTTTGAGATCTCTGTATGGGAAAAACCATAGGAGTTGGGTTGAAGAGCGCACGAGCGAGAGCAAAGAAGACAGAAATGGCAAGGAGGGAAATGTCAATGGAGAGGAAAGGTAGATCATGGTGTCTACATGGGGGAATGATATAGGGAAGGTCGTGGCAGAAATGGTGGGTCTGGAGGTGATCAACGAAAGCAAGAAGGGTATGACGAGTATATTATGAGTGCTCAGCGGATGACGACAAGACTTAAAAGTTGTTCATCGAAAAGCCAAAATCATACATGGCCTAGACTTTAAGGCTCTGATACAAGCAACCTTATATTTATACAAAAACGAAATGGGTATTAAGATAATTAGACACAAAGATAACTAGGGAAAAAAAATGAAAAAAAATGAAATATTCGAAGTAGAAAATAGAAACAATCAAAAATTATAATAACAAACTAACACTTATAATCATTTTAATTAAGTTATGTAAATTTTGAAACTCCAAGTGTTGGCTTGATGGTTAAGACCTGAGATTTAGAGGTTCGCTCCCTTTTAAAATTTTAAGGTCGAAACCTCTCAAGTCTTATCAACTTTTATGGGGTCATTTTTCATTATTTCTTCCACTGTGGCCCCCCGCTAGTGAGCGGTATAAATGACCGGCCCCTAGAGAGTCCAATTTTGTTCACCCTAGAGTGACAAACTTTATTCACCCTTCGTCGTGTGGAACCACCTTGAGATTCCACTGTGATGATCAAAATCATCTCTTTTGTTTTGATTAATGTTTTTAGTCATCACAAAAAAATTCAACTTAGTCGGATAGCAGTAAGTATTTGACCTTATAAAAATCTAGTTTTTAAGTTTTAAAAATTAAAAGTTTTAAAGTAAAAAATTAGATTTTTAGGTCAAGCACTTACCAGTATCCGATTGAACTGAATTTTTTCGTGATGACTAAAGAAAATAATCAAAACAAAATACATGATTTTGATAATCAAAGTGAAATCTCGAGATAGTCTCACACAACAGAAAGTAAACAAAGTTTGTTAATTCATCCTAAGGTGAACAAAAATAAACACTTCCCAGGACCACCATAAGTGGAGGGTCAGGCCCAATTTGAAACAGACAAGGACAACCCATACCATCTCAGGTACTTGGGCATGATCTGGCCCAGCACCATAAGTGGAGGATCAGGCCCAGATTGTGAGCCCAAGGATGCTGCAGATCTGGCCCAGTTGATATGAGTGCAACTTTTGATGACTAGTTGGGCCTCAAAGCTTGAGAATTTTCATTTAATGTGCTCGTAGATTTCTCGAACATCACCTCTCTCTAACAACTTAAGTTTTTAATGGTTAACAATCTAGTTTGATATCAAAACAGAACAGAACAGAACAGAAAATAAATTAAATTATGTTTTTGAACTGCACTGTCTGCTAAGTGATTAAAAACATTTGCACGTGTTTAGCCTGTTTATGGTGTAGATTTTGATTACACGTAATGGGGCGTGTTGAAGATATAAATAATATATAGTCACACATCTATCTACATTGTAAGCTTTTAGATAAGTTGGTAACTAGCTACAAGATCAGAAAGTCCGCATACATAATTTTCGTACATAGATTCGGACAGAAATGTGTTCAGAATTGTGTGATACACATGGGGCCCTCTAAAATAATATGGGTCCTAGGGGTGAAATTGGTTCGGTCCGATCGGTTTTTCTGGCCATGACAGACTGAACTGATCAGTTCAGCGTGAAAAAAGTGATGTCCGATTCCAACTGAAATTGTAGGTAAACTAAAATCCATTCGGGGTGCTTTGATGCGGCCAGTTTTTTTTGGAATTTCGGATTGGGCTAATTGACTTAGGTTGGTTCGGTCCGGTCGATTTTTGTAGGGATTTTGGGTTGGGATCTCGAAATCACTTCAAAATTGGTTCGATTTTTACATGTTCCAATTCAATTCAATTTAGATCAAGCTGGTGTTATTCGAGTTCAAGCTGGTGTTCGCTCGTTAAAAACCCAATTGAGATTGGTTGGTTATTTAAAGGAACTTTAGAATTAAATATTTCTTTAAAACCCGTTAAACTTTGAAATTACTGCACGAATCGTTAAACTTGTGATATTAAAAACAATCAAACCATTCTAGGTTGACTTGTGATTGGTTCGATTAAAATTCAGTTGAGATCGACTAACACGGTATACAAGCCAAGCTTTACTATATATTTTCTTAAACTTTCAAACCAAGCTCAAGCAATCCCGTACTTGGCTCGTTTATGAGTCGAACTCTCCTATTTTGTAGGAGTAAACTTGGTTCGGGTTTGGCCTGCCTGGAAAACCAACCCCAATTGATTTGGGGTAAAAATTTTACATACCAATCCCAAACGATCTGTGAAGGGACCGATATTAATTCGGGTATGATCGGTTCAAACAAGGAATAAGAGCATTCGGGTTGACCGTAACGGGCTTAGTTTTGTGACTGATGACCGACATGGTTTAGTTCAGGGGCGGACCTACCAAGGGGGGGGAGGGGTCACGTGCCACCCCCCCATGCTCCACTTCAACCAAAATTTTTTTTTTTTTTTTTAAGATTTTAAGAGTAAATTAAGTTTATCGTGTAACACTGTGACACCCCCATACTCTTTTGTTCAGTCAAACTCTCCCCAATTTAGTTCATTAAATTTTGAATACCTATATTTTTTTGTTATTGAATACAAATTTAATTTTTAGTTGTTCATTTATTTTGATGGTGACACCCCCAGGCTCAAATCCTGGGTCCGCCCCTAGTTTAGTTTGAGCCACATAAATAGAAAAATAACATTATAGAACCCAAAACTCTTAATTATATTTGAGCAAAACTAGTTACTAAATAATTCAAAAATTATATTCAGTTCGGTTTGGTCGGTTATTGGAAACCCGAAATCAAACCGAAAAATTAAAAAATCAATTCGATCAAATCAACCGACCGACTCCTATTTCGCACCGACCAAACTGTAATTTTTTAGATAGATTCTTTTCATCGGTTCAATTTTTTCGATAATCATTTCCCCTTACTATTCTGTCAAAAAGAGTATCAGTGGAGGACTCCCAAAAAACAAACATGTGAAAAGAAAGGTTGGAAACAAGATTCAGTGGATCAAAGGTAGCGTGCCAATCTGCAATTTGTTAAAAATGATTACTGTGGGAATTGGATAGCAAAAACAACGGCTATCTTCACTTCCCCACACCCCTAGAAAAACAAATAATAGCACTTTGTTCCCCACTCATGACAAAACTTCCATCCTCCATAAAAATTGTCCCCTGAAAAAAATGAAAAAACTTTACACAAACATACTCTTATATACAGATACAGATACAGATACAGATACAGATACAGACACAGATACACTCGAATATGGTCGATACATGTGGTGCCCTCTAAAATAATATGAACTCCACGTACATTGGACAGTTTCAAATACATCGATCTTTATCTAGATATGTGCATGCATGAGAGTTGCTTGTATAGTATTGCTCGAAAAATTGTATCCTCCGTAAAAACTGTCCCCTGAAAAATTGAGATACGAGGGACTTGTTGTGTAACAGATGTGCAGTGCGGTAAAACGATATTATTTTGGCGTGCATTTGGACGCTCACGACATTGCTTTCGGACGCCAAAATGACATTTTTTTAGCGTGTATTATACCCTGTTGTGCACAGCAAGATTTCGATTTCCAAAAACTGTATTCCAAACTTTTATCTATCTTTGAATGGTTCATAATTAATATTTATTAATGCAGTGTTTGGCACTTTGCAACTAGTAAAGATGCTTTCTCTTTGGGACCCATTTGATGAGATCACCTTCCAAAGAAAAAGGCTCTCACAAAAACCTGTTTTAGGTGAGCCTCCCCAATTACTCCTTTTTCTAACTACTAAAGGCCGGCGCACGTAATGCGTATGCAAATTATTTTGTGTTGTAATTTAAATAGTTTGTGATATCTTTTTGATGTTTTGTAGTATTATTGAAATATTTTTTTAAAATAACCGAAATGAAAAATGAAAAAAACATGTAAAAAAAGGGGCTTTAACGTGATAAAGAAACTGTTATCAATTTAAGTGTTTATTGGTTTGTTCATGGTACTCGATATGAATTAAAAGAATTAAAGGTCAAAAATATTTAATTTTAAGGGCTATATTTAATAGTGACAAAAATTAACACAATGACAAAATTAAGAGACACAAAAGTAATGCTCTCTCTTTATATATTAGAATAGATTTTGTAGTATTATTGTCACCGTCTTTTGCTTTGCATAAGAAATTGAAAGGTTTTAAAAAATATGTCCAAAAGCTTCAAAAATATTACTAAAAATGAAAAAAAATTAAAATAGTTTTTTACGATTTTGGTATTTTTTGCGTCACCTTATTTGAATTTTTTCAATTTAGGTTCATATTTTTATGCCTTTTTTATTCCTCTCTTCGAGCCGAATAAAAATGACAAAAAAATATACAAGAAAATAAAACATCAAATAATAGCCACTATCTTTAACAAACAACAAAACAGTCCAAACTTGGCCATAAATCTTTTTAACGAAAAACAATCTCAATGTATTTTTTATTTTAACCATATTATATTGGGTAAATCTCACTAGCCTCCCCAAAGGTTTCTTGAAAATTACAGGGACCTCCCTTTAAATTTTTGAAATTATACTATCCTCCCTTACTTTACTTGACAATGTTGTCTGACTCCCCTCTCATAAACAGACGCTAAATTTTTGAAGAAAAAGAGAGAAGGTGATGGTGTCATGCTTACTCATAAATAAAAACTGACCGACTTGTACTTTACCTTGTATTTAGTCATTGTCTTTAACAAAAAAATAATTTAGTCCAAATTTAGTCATAAAACTTTTAAAAAAAAATTAAATATATTTTTTAGTTTAACCATATTATATTGATTAAATTTTGTTTGTTTGTATAATGTTAGTCTTCCATTGATTAATGAATAAGTGGGGGGTTGTCAAGGTCAATGGTGAAGAAGAGTCAAGTCCCTCTTTTGTTTTGTTCATCAAACATGGGTTCCAGCCCTTTTGTGGGGCCATCACCCATTAGTCAAGACATTGACATGTGATTTTCCCTTCTAATAAATATAGTTTTCTTTCTATTTCAAGGTCAAATATGTCATTTTAAGTTGCTAAACTTATTTGTAGGTACTTAAAAAGTCAGGACCTACGGGCTAAGGAATAATCTATAGAACAGTTTCAAGTAGATAGTTTTTATGAGACATAGAACTAAGAGTGAAAGTCTAAACCGAAAAGAACCAAATCAAACCGAGCTGGTGATTTGGTTTGATTTTTCTATCAAATCGGTTTGAACTGGTCTGGTCCTATTTGGGATTTTGAAAAAAAAACAAACTCAATTCGGTTTTCATTTTTCGTAACCTAATAACCAAACCGAACTGGACTGCCAGTTCCTATACTAAACCCTAAAAATTATTTTTCTATTCAACTTTCATGTCTATTGTTGGGCTTGAGCCTGTTAAGTTTTTAGAAGTTTGGCCTCTTAACTTTTTAAAAGTTTTTTTAATTTGAGCTTACGCCAAATCAAGTAAACTAGGCTGATTTCACTCCTACGTATACCTTTTAAAAGGCACCAATTTCTATGGGGCATACACCTCCCAAAAGAATTTAGTTAGAGTACATTTGGCTAATATGCCTATGGCTTGAAGTCAAGTTTGAAGGGGGTGTTTGTTGCAGCTAACAGGTGATAAAAGTTATTTCTTTTATCACAATGCCGACTGGATACTTGATGTATAAAAAAAAACTTGAAATACGAGTTTTTCTTGGAAAAACTATATGCTAAATTGTAAGTAGATTAATCTTAAAGTTTGATTATTAAGGGACCGTTTGTTTAACCAGATTAATATTGGAAGGATATACAATTTTATAAGCTATGCAATTTTGTCATACTAATAGTAACGAGAATAATAATACTATATCCTCATGGTATTTGTATATCTCACATTTTGTGAGATTATTTATTCAATGCATATTTTATTCAGACTGTGAACATTTTAACCAAACATTGGATATGTATTCCTTGAATATATATAGTTCAATGTGATGCTCATATCTGGTCAAACAAACAGGCCCTAAGAATCTTTTTACTTACAAATGAGAGAAAATACCCCCCTAAAGCAACCCCAAACAAGATCGACTAAATTATTAGAAGCTGTTGAAGCTATCATCTTCGTTTGTGTTGGTGAAAAATTATCGTCGAAATATAAAGGTTGGTGATGTAATCTGCTACAAAAGTGCACAAAAAGATAATGCCACTTCAAGACGTGTATGTTACGGTGTCCCTTTCTTGAATATAGTATTTGTCCCTACTGGATGGTGTGCACCGAATTACAGTAAATCTACCTTAAAAATACAAAGAAGTCGAACTTGTGTCCTTTCTAACTATGTTTACACGAACGGACTAGTGAAAAGAATAAGAACCAGAAACTACCAAATTTTGATTCTGCTGAATATCAAAACTTGGAATAAATGTTGCAAAATAAAAGAGAGATTTTGGAAGAAAGAAGGCTGAAAATTACATTGTCCTATTCCGTAGTCAGTTTATAGGACAAATGATACATGTTTGTATAGGCATGCACCTGTTCACTTTCTGGCTGTTGAATTTAATCACTTCATTCTGTTCGACACATCACATGTCACCACATCAGCGCTACGTAACTAATCTATAAAAAAACACAAATCTATTTATTTTAAAAATACCTAACAAGTACTCATTCTGAACATGCCTTTTATTTAGTCGTTGACATCGATGAAGCTACCATGAATGCTATGATTGCAATAGATCAGGTCGGTTGAACAGGTAGAGCTAGCAACAAGCAAAGATTCTGAAAAGTGAAAGGGACAAAAGGGTGGCTGATACAATCAAAGTAGTACAATTAATAAGACATAGGTAGGCAAAGGGCATCCTCAAAGTTAGGTAGATAATGAATGTGACTACCACAATACATGATATATAGGAGGGGTAACACAATAGTAAATGGTAAACAGAGGTACATCTTTAATTGCTTGTTTAGTTGAGCTGTTATGTTGAATTGATAGTAATGTCTCATGTGTTAGGTTAGGGGAAAAAAAGGTTCATTGAAATGTGATGGGACTAACATATATAGGTATTTGATAGCCTACTTGAAAAGTGAGGACATTTATGGTAATATGGTCAGAATCCTAGCACCTTGCTTGGGGGATTAGGGTTTAGAATTTCACCGAGGGTTGGTGAGTCAGAATCGTTTTCATCAAATGTAATCTTAATCTGTATCATCGAAACGTAAATCAAAATTCCTTTTCAAAATTATTTTACACAAGCTTTCGCATATCGAGAGGTTGAATGCCTAAAGAATTTTATTGTTAGTGGAAATTGAATAAGTCCCTTGTGCTTGTAAGTTACTTACCTTCCACCACTTTTATCACTTAAGCCAACCCTTTGATTTGTGTGGGTCTTATTCGTCATGTCAGTTCATGTTCATCCATTAATTGGGTTCAGACAAACAACCCACATACATGAAGAGAAGAAGAGAGTGGGTTCTTTGATATTAAGGTGGTCAAAGAAGACCACGAGTGGAAGCAATCGATGCTTTGGTGAAAGCATCTATATATTCTATGGTTTTCTGCTCTTACAATCTAAAAGTTCAAAACTTTCATTAGAATACTTCTGCAGACCTAGTTCTTCTCAATTTAATTATTCGTCAAGGGACTCTCCAACAACTATATGATACTACATGTCTCGTTTTTTTAGTTGCTCCTCGAAATGTTCTGTTTTCTCTGGCCAAGTGTGAATTTCTTTTCTATTACCAGAGTAAGATCTAGTTTTCAATATTAAAGAGAAAAAGGGAGTCTAAACGACATTGTTTCCGCACCAAAAATACTGTCCGAATACGTTTAAATGATGATATTTTGGCACACATCACGCCTTACTGTATACCGTGCACAACAGGACTCTCAAGTCTATTAAAGAGCATGCCACTAATGAATATATATTTGTAAATTAATATAGTTGTGCTTTGGTCTTAAAGTTCATGGGAAATACTATTACCCTCTTAGTGTTCCTATGTGCTGGGGGATTGATGTGGGTGGAGTTAATCATCATCTAAGGTATGTCACCCCCATTTTCTTCAATAAAATATGGTTTCTTTAATGAGGGGTTTGAGAGTGTTTTGAAATAATACTTCTCTCATTTATTCCACTTACCTAATTGCATCAGCTGAAAGCATTACTTTTTATATAACCAAGTGTTCGGTTCAATTTACGACTTATGTGTACCATTATTAGTTCTGGAGCCTTACGCTATGTTTGGATTGAGGGATTTGGATGGGAAGTGGGAGAATTTAAGGTAGATTTCGTGTTTGGTTTGTATTTTTAGAAGGAAAGTGAGGGTTATGGAAGAAAATGAGGGGTGAAGAATACAATCATTTTAAGCATATCACTTCATCTCCAAAAACGGGAGGAAATAGAAGGAAAGTGAGGTGAAGTAATATCTTTTATTTATAATCTCGATTATATCCTTTTGCTAAGAAAGAAAAGTGAGCAATAAATTAAACTTAATGGTTAAAAAAGTAAAAAAAAAAAAATTATAACATTCACTTTTCTTCCTTAACTAAACATGAAAAATATTTTAAAATCTCACTTTCATATGGATAAACCAAACAAGTAAAAAATACATCCCTCTTATTTCCTTCACCTCCCCTACCCTCACCTCCTTTTCCTTCATCTCCCCTCCTCTCAATCCAAACTAAGTGTTAAAGTTAATGATTAGACAAAATCTCCAATGGTCCAAGAGTATTTTATTGGCAGTGAGAGTAGAGTCTACCGGCTCGCATGATAAACCCCTTATTTGCGACCATGCTAGCTCTTTGCCCAGCCTCTAACGACCCGTTTGTTAATAGTCAAAATTTTAAAAGGGATATGGTAGATATAAAAAGAGGGAGATATAATAGAACAAGAGATTTATTATAGAGGGACGAATAATTATAAATAATTTATTTGAGTATTTTTTTAGGAAGAAGAATGTAGTACATTTGAGTAGTTAGATAGTATATTTATAATTGAAAAAGTATTTTCTTAACTAATAATGATATTTTTATAAATAGAAATGAGATATATAAGGGAATAAGATATGGAAAGATGAAGGATTAGGATAATTTTATTCCCCTCTAAAGGGATAAAATAGTCCTCCGAATATCATATCCGAGGTGCAAGAAAGTAAATAAATTCCAAATATGACAAACTTAAATAATCATGTTCAGGGAGGAGTATGAAAATCCTTTCTATGACCCCTAAGGGCCCATTTTTTAACTGATATGATGGATATAATAAGAAAAGAAATATAATATAAGAAAAATTCGTTATAGAGTGATGAATAGTTATACAGGGTTTGTTTGAATATTTCTTAAGAAAGTAATATGATAAATGTGAGTGGGTTGGATGATTTTCTCGTAATTAATAATGACATTATCATAAAATAGAAGGGGGATATAGAAGAAGATAAGATATAAATAGAAGGAGAGGTGATAATTTTATTACTCTCCAGACGGATAAAATAATATCTCGGATATCATATTCGGGGTCTAAATAAGTAAACAAATTTCGAATATGACAACCCGATTAGCAATGAAGCCTTCTTTCACTGCTAACAAACACGCTCTAAATGTTTCAGCCAATCAAGGTAGTTACTTTCTTCACTTTGCACACATCACCCATCATGTCTAAGTCTCTGTTTGGTGCTCTCCCTGGCTTTCATCTCTGTCTTTCTTTTCAACCTAGAATCATCATTCAAATTCAAGTTGCATAGCGATAGAGTTGAAAACATCAATAATAAGAAATAACTATAAACTATGCATACATGATTTGTTTGTGGGCCATCCTCTGTACCCTCCACTAAGAAAAAGGTCACTTCCCCTTGAACAATGGCAAACCCTTGATTCTTGCGGTGGATGTTTTTGGGGTTCATACCCATGATTGCATGTTTTCTTTCTATATTAGGAATCTCATAGAGAGAACAATAAAAAGAGACATTTCCTTCTGTTTGATACCTAAAATGAGTTTTTGTTCATTAGAGTCCTCAATTTACAAAACACTTTTGATGAGAAAAGCATATGCATAAGACCCACAAGATTCCATTAATTGATAGACTTTTCATAGTTTTAATTTGATTTACATTAGGACACAAAATTCTTTGTTCTCAATTCTGTGTTCTCCAATGGTTGCCCCCGTTCTTTCTTTCTCTTGGTCTCATTCAGCAAGATACCTATATTGGTCTATTAGATGGTAGTAATGTTGAATTATCTTTCCACGAATCTGTGAAACTAACAAGAGGAGGCTCAAGAGACCTTGTGGTTCTAGAGCGGATGTAGACGAGAATGATGAGTTCTTTTTCAATACACTTCCAGGTGCATGATTGCCAAACTAGTTGAAAGTACATTAGAGATTAGATTTTGAGAATAGAGTACACCCGGTCCATAAATAGTGCCATCAATCCATGATCCACTTCCAAATTCTAATATAACATAACCCCAACTTGCCTCAATACATTCTACTTAGATTACCTAGAGAACAAACACTTTGTATGAACAATAATATGCCATATACAAATTTTGAAGTGGGTCCCAAATTTGGAGACTTTTCTAAGGGTCTCTTTATGAAGAGTTTTGGGTATCAAATCTTGGCAAATTCTAGGGTTTTCTTGCCTTGAAGCTTGTTAGTGACATAGTGCTTGCTGTACTCCCCATGGTTGTACCTTTTATACTTGCAAGGGTAGTTCTCATTCACCAATTGTGGAATTGGGCCAAGCTCTATTTCATAGCTTGGAGCATAGAATGTGACAATTGAGAGTCTGTCCTTTTCCTTATCTGTCACTGCCCTATGTTCCACACTCTTGTATCTCCCATTGGTCAAAACCTATTGGATTCAAAATCAAAAAGACCAATAAGGGCATGAGAGCATGAATAAAAAGACAAAGAAATGTCATAATAGAAGGACTAATATATATGCATGTCTGTCTTTTTTTATTAGGTCCACTATGAACCTAAACTAGTTCTTCCCATATGACAAATAAGAAAGAAACTGGCACAACGAGCCCAAAGTACACTTATCACCCTTTTGCTTTGAGTCAAATCCACTTCGACCCTTTTTATTATCAATCGTGGCAGTCAAAATCTTGCCCTTTTAGTCAAGTTGCGATGCAAAGCCCTCCGTCTTTGGCTATCGTGTTACCAAATTTTAGTAGAACTTATTTTTTCTCCATGTTCACTTTTTGTTTTCTTTTTTGATAACTCAGAGTGTCCGGACGGACTAGCTTACACGCATCTCAACTAATCTCTAGGGAATCAATCGCACCATTCACTTGCGGGAATTTCAATTAAAGTCAAAGCAAAACTCTATATGAACTTGCCCCTTAAGAGTTGATACTACCCGTGAAGTTCTAAACCCGAGACCTTAGGAATGAAAAAATCCTAAGTCCCAAGTCTTGACCACCAAGCCAACCCATTAAGGTTCTCCATGTTCACTTTACCCAGACTAATATTTTATGTTGCGCGAGAGTCACGAGATGAATCGTCAGACGTGTTCTAAACATCTATCGACGGAGGGTTAACGTTGCAACTTGACCAAAACCATAGGGGTTTGACCTTCATAAAAAGGTATAGTTGAGGGTTATAAATGTAATTTACTCAAAAGGGAAAGTAAGTTCTAATTTTCTTACTTCTATGGTATCACCAATGTTTATGACTAGTGCATTTGGAACAGGCTGAACTGGGACCCATGTGTTGTCTTTGAGTATTTGGAGGCCCACAGAGCTGCCTTTTCCTTGCTGCAGCACAGTTAGGGCACTCCCATCTGAATGGGGACTTAGTCCTAAAACAAGATCAGGTCTAGGGCATGGTGGATAGTAGTTCATCCTCACAGCTTGGACAGCTACCCCAAACATGTACTCAAAAGTGTCCTTATTTAGCCCTAGGCTCATTGCTATGAAACTAAGCAACTTTTTGCATAGTCTCCTTATCTCCCTTGAGTATTCCTCCAGAGTTTCACTGCAAGACACACAAAAATCAAACATTCAAAAAGTTAAAAAAGTGAAACAATTAATTAATGTCTTTTTGGTGTCGTTTTTGTTTTCACTTAGTACAGGAACGCAAATTATTTGTGCAGATCCAGACACAGATGTGTTCGAAATCGTCGGATGCACGTGAGGTCCTCCATAATGAGCCACATGTGCATCTGATGGTTCTAGAAATATCTGTGTCTGGATGTGCACTAAAAATTTGTGTTTTTAGATTTTTTTTCTTTTATTTTCTTTTTCTCAGGGCGACGTTGTTTTGTTATTAGTTGACGGTTTGTAAGATGAATTTTCAAACACATTTTTTAGAGAAACACAATAGTGTTACTTTTCGTACTTTTTAAATCCATTGTCACTGACAAAATTAATAAAATATAAGAACGACGAGTGTTTTTATTCCAAAAATATTTTTTGAAAAGTATTTTCCAAAAAAAAAAATTTTGGTTTGAAAGTAGGAGTACTTCTACCCGAGACCCGTTGATATCGAAAGAAAAAGAGGAGATCTAGTAGGTGACAACGAGATCTAGAAAATTTATTTCGCAAACAATTTCCCAAAAAAACGAACTATCGTTATCGATTCTTCCTTATTTTTGTTTCCAAAACAATGACATGGGATCCCTGCACAGCATATACCAAGGTGTGTTGCGTGTCAAAATGGTACCGTTTTAACCATCAAAATACTAACCAAACAGTAGACAGTGTTTGAGGCGGTGTTCGGGCAGTATTTTGATGGCCAAAATAGCACCATTTTAACACAGATACAGTAAGGATCCCAGTTCTCCAAAACAACAAAAACAAAGCAGAGAACAAAAAACCTAGACTGTGGAGCCATCATTAAAGTGTTGTCATTACCTAAACTTGGGGGGCTTGGTTGGCCAAAGTTTTGGGACTCTTATGAAGTGGGGCTCCACTCCAAGTGCAAACATGTTGCACCAATCCAACTTCTGGTCCTCTGAAAAAATAAAAGCCTGCCCATATCCCTGAACTGCCCCTGGAGCCATTGGATACTTTTGTTTCTCCTCCAAAGGTAGCATAAAAAAGTCTTTCCCCACCTTCTCTATGCTCTCAAGCAATTCCACATCAATCCCATGGTTTATCACCTACCAAATTTCAGTATCCACCAACAATTTAAAACATTTGCACCCATTACCATATTACAGGTAAAAATGCCTACGTACCCAGAAAAAATACTCGATTTATCTTTTACTTTCTGAGTGTGTTTTCTGTGTACGTAGACATTTTTGTAACAGTAACGATATACCAAACGTAAGTTCTTTATATATAATTGTCTTGTTTAATGATGTGATTGTGTGCTATCTTTTCATTCCAAAAAACTATCCATTATTTTGACTTATAACTTCAAAATTGCCATCGCCTCGTGAATTACCCCGACATATTTTATTCTCTAGATATACACTTTTAGCATCTCTTTATTGAGTAACGATATACAAATAAAAGTTCTGAAGAGGGGTTTTTTTTGCAGAAACACGTTATTTGTTGTTTTCTATCATTGCAAGACGAAAAATAATCATGATTTCGTCATATAACTTCAAGATTGCCATTACAACTAAACTCCCATAATTTATTTTCTAGGTATGTTTCGGCCTTTCTTTCGAGGGTAAAGATATACAAACAGAAGTTTCGTAGAGAATTTTCTTAAAGGATCATGTTGTTGTGGTGGTTCTCTATCATTTGAAGACGAAAAATATATCTTGTAATTTCAAAACTGTCAGTAACGTGGCATCTATGGTTAGTAACTTGGGTACCTTCTTTTAAAGAGCTTTCTAACGCCTATTCAGCTAGTGGTGCAATATTGGCCATAGCCGAAATTCTTTGGAGGGATGAAAAAATAAAGAATAGAAAGAAGAAAAAGAAGTTTTGTCTTTCTTTCCATCCAAATAAGAGAATAGAGAAACCACTAAAAAATAAAAGTTAAATAAAGAAGTTCCAATATAACTAGCACTAGACTTCTTCTTTCCCCTTTCCCTCCTCGTCATTTTTAAAGCCGTCATCCTTGATTGTTTACATATGCCAGGAAAAGTGCCTCACCTTTCTTTTTTTTAGTAAAATTTTCTCGGGTCTCTAAAAAATTGAATGAAAAGCCTGGGTGGAAGCACAAACCAAAGGAGAGAGGACAAGGAGAAAGGTAAACATGATTAAAAAAAAAAGAGTCTAGAAACACATATTATTCATGCACATCCTGGTGATACAAATGTGTTCGGAATCGTCGGTTGCACATGAGGTCCTTTATAATCATGTGAACTCCACGTACATCCAATGATTTCGAACACATTGGCCAGATGTGCAAAAATGATTAGTGTTCTTAACTTTTGCGATGAAAAATGATATTCACTTACCTGAAAGAATCCCCATTCTTCACAAGAAACTGCAAGCTTTGAAATTTCCTTACGGAATTCATCTTGGCTACCCCCGACAAGTTTTGAAAGATCAACAACAGGTATGGTGCTATAATCTGAAGAAAGATTGACTGTGGAGAACACTGATGGCCTGTCGGTCTCATCGCGAACGAATCGTTTAGGAATTTGTGTGGTTTTCGACTTCCTCAGTTCTTGGACGTCGGCGATGTGGCCAACATTGATAGGGGAGAGGGGAACTGGAGCCATGGAAATGGAGTTTTTTTGGTGCTAACAAGTGAAGAAAGGCTCTGGTTTTGGTAGCTATGGCTTTGAGGAATACTTGCTCTGTTTTTTATAGGGAGAAGAAAGTGTCTGATCATCCACTTGGTGTGACCCTTATGGCAGGCTGAATGTGGAAGGGCCCCCCAAAGTTTGGTTCACATTTAAACCATTTTGGTTAGAATATGGAAACAAATGCCAAAGAAAACTCCAAGGTGTTGGCTTAGTGGTTAAGTCACAAGATACAATGTACAATTTGTTTATTAACTATCAAAATTTTATAAGAGATATGGTAGATATAGTAAGAATGAGTTATAATAGAATGACAGATTTATTATAGAGTGTGAGTAGTTAGAGATGATTTGTTTGAGTTTTTTTTTTTTATAGGAACGAGGATATGGTAAATATGAGTAAGTGGATGACGTTCTCGTAATTAATAATAACGTTTACGAAAATAGAAGAGGAATAAAATATAAATAGAAAAAAAGATGTGATAATTTTATGAAAAAAGTCTATGCACACAACTTTTCGTACACAGATTTGGACACAGATAAGTTCAAAACGATCGGATGCACGTGGACCCTAAAAATTAATGAGGGCTCTACGTGCATCTAGCAATTCATGACACATCTGCATCTTGATCTATACACGAAAAATTATGTCTGTAGCATTACTCTAATTTTATCCCCTCCATGCAGATAAAATAGTCTTCTGAATATCATATCTGGACTCCAAACAAATCTAAAAAATGACGAACTCAAAAAATTATATCTAAAATGAATGCAATGAATCTTTTTATGATATCTGACAAACAGGCTGTTAACGTACGTTGAATGTGGAAGTGACCCCAAAGTTTGTTCACTTTTTAACAATTTTGAGTTAGAATATGGAAACAAGTGCCAAAAGAGCACTTGCTTGGGCTTGATTTTTTTGGTTAAAATCCTTATTTTATTGCATGCACTTATTCTTAGCTATTGAAATGCTGACATAATAGAGTATGAGCAGTTGTGTACACAGATCCGGATACAGATGTGTCTGGATCCGTCGGATGCACGTGAGATCCTTAATAATTCAAGGGTCCCACGTGTATCCGACGGATCTGTATACACAGACGACGGATCCGTGTACACAAATCTGTGTACACAGACTTTCTCATAGAGTATTGTTAAAAAAATATTTTTTGGGTAAATTACAATAATCTCCCCTGAGGTTCTAACAAATAGGTTGCCCGCTCTTGTAATTTGAGAAATTATTCTGATCTTCCTTGTTGTTGAAACAATTATATAGTTAGCTTCCCTACCTTAGTCAAATTATTAAAATTTGAAATTCAATTTTTCTTTTTTTGGCAAAACGAACTACACTGTAATTCATATCACATCCTAAATAACTAATTATGTTAAATTTTTTAGATTTTCTTGAAATTAAAACTCGGATAGAGCTTTTGAAATTTGTCCGAGTTTCAATTTTATAAAAATCTCAGAAATTCAACTTAGATTATTTCAAACGTGGTAGAAATTACGTTGCAGTTTACTTTGCCAAAGAAAATTTTGAACTTAAAGTTTCAATAACTTGACTAATATATATTTGACTAATTTTAACGATAAAAGAGATAACTGCATAATAGTTTCAAAAGCCAAAAAAAAGTCAAAATGATTTTTCAAACTACAAGAAAAGTTAACGTATTTGATAGAAACCTCAAGAGAGGTCGGTACCGGGAAGCAGTACTCCAATGTAGGTGAACAAAAAACCAAAAGAAATTATTGTAGAATTGATAGAGTTTGTACCGTACTTTTCATCTGAGAGCACTTTTTATAGTTGAGTTTGACTTGAGCTCCACACCAAGGTACATGTGCTGAGCATATGCTCCAAAAGTATGTTAGAAACAATTGCTTAAGAAACAATTACCTCTGTTGTGAGGTCACTCATGATGTACTGGGCTCCAGCTCAGATGCCATGTGACCAAGACACCTCGATGGAAAGTAAATGCGGGTTGAAGCCACGTGGCCCGAGTCGATGTGTCGTGTCTTGACTCGACGTGCGCCCATAAGTTGGGCTGGTTCCGCGATGTCTCATGGGCCTCGTTGGGATTTCGGTCTGGCCCATGAAGCTAATGAGTTGTTGGGCTTGGTCAGTTGTCCAGCCCTAATCCTGATTCTAGTTCACCCCAAACTTGATGCTGATCTAGCCTAGTGGCCTACTAACATAAAGTTTTTTGAAATTATATTAGATAACTTTTTAAAGTTGTAATGATTCACCTCCGCCTTGTACAATATTGTTCCTTTAGCCATCCAAACTCCACGGACTTCTTTGAAGGTCACTTCTTCCTACTTTGCTGCAAGACAAGCACGTTTAACTATAAAGTTTTATTGGGGTTTGACGACTTTTACGGCCTTAAAAGACCTTATGTAAGATAGAATCATAATCTATTATGTATATAGTACTAAACTTTTGCATCCACCAAACAATCTGAGACCCTTGATCACCCATCTGAACGTTTACCGATACTCTCTCTCGGACAATCGACTTCACATTTGGTATCACAGTTTGACTGAGGTGACACAAAAAGAATTTAACATTAAACAAACAAATTAAGGGAGGAAATAATTGATGTGATTTGTCTCTTTGTTGTGTAAGTTGAGAGTATAGTAGGGGGCCATTGTCACTTACACTGAGGTGTCTCCATTTTTGCAGACCAAATCTAGTGATAATTGTCAGCATCCCCTTGTCTTCTCTTAACCCATAGCAAGCTCTTACGCAGGCCCTCAAGCACCACAAAAAAACATGTGGAAATACCTTATTTTTTTAGAGTCCCTAAATATGCTATGGTTCTAGAAAATTTTCTCTGAAAACATCTCCAAATTCAAAATCAAGGGTTATGATTCATTGTAATTTGAAAGCCTACAAAGTTAAATAAATCTAGTCCACTCATTTTGAATTCTTAAAACTTTTCTGAGACCAAAGACTTTTCCTAACCAATTGGGCCCTTGCTCACTGAGTGTCAGAGAACACTACCCCAACGCCCACCTCAAAACCCACAAAGCAATTTGGAAAGTTCTCTGTTAGGTTTTCTGAAACTCCAATCATACTGTAGTGTCGGCCATGAAGTCGGGCATTCGAAAGAAAAAGTAACGTTCGTATGGGTGATCAAACATTTCATATTGTTCGGTGAATGTAAAAATTCAATGATATATATATATATATATATATATATATATATAGATAAAATAAATTTTGACCATATGTTGTACAAAGTCTGTTACTACCGAAGCCCCATGGAACTATTTGGGCGGCCAAAGTGAAAAATACTGTATAACGCTGGAGCAGGTCGTTAAAATGGATGTTTGAGAGCTAATTATTTTTAAATTTTAGATTTTAGATTTTAAATTATAGTTTTTTAGATGATAGATAGAATTTGTAAAAAAAAATATTTGGATGATAATGCGTGGCATAGATTCTGTAGAAGAGTAGTGCATTAATTTGTATAGAGAATTTTAAAAAATTATCTGTATGTTTTGAGATTATGCATTCTCCAGTTTATTTTTCAAAATATGATTTTGAATAATACAATTTTTTAATTGACTCTCAAACACCCAAAATGAGAAAACACACAATGCATAATGAGAGTGGCCAAACACTCCCCAACTAGGTTGGTGGTATCATTTTCACTTTTTTTTTTATAGTTTTGCAGGATATTCATGTGGTTCAATGGCATTTAATTAGTAATATTATTAAAATATTCATGGCTTTGATTGATAATATTACTATCTGGACTGTTGAGGTCTTGAGTTTGATTTCATTAAAGACTTCGACTCTGGCACATCGTTTTGTTTCGAGATTTCAAAGTCTGATTATGACTATTTAAACTGGTTTGTTCTTTTGAATTTTCTCTTAGATCTCTCTCATCCCGTCTTTTGTGATTTTCTACTTTGAAATCTCAAAAGTACAACCGTGTTCATTTAAATATACTTGCTTATCCGATTTTTCTCAAGATCTCTCTCATCCCGGCAAGTTATATGCTTCTAGTTATATGTTAAAGAGTTCGACTTTGGCACATGATTATGTCCCGAGATCTCAAAGTCTGATCATAACTATTTAACTAGTTCACTCATTTGCATTAATTTCTCCCATATCTCTCTCTCATTTCCCATTTTGTGGGTTTTCTACTTCGAAATCTCAAAAGTTCGACCGTGCTTATTTAAATGCGCTCACTTATCTGAATTTTGCCCAAGATCTCTCTCATCCCAGCTAATTATTTTCTTCTTCTTATATGTTGCACTTTCCCACATAGTACAATCCCTAGTTAACATGTTTCTCATAATACTTTTTCATAGAAAAAGCCTAAGAACATAATTTTTCATACATAAAATCGGATATAGATATGTGTTCGAAATTATCTGATGCACGCGGGTTCTTTAAAAATAATTGAACCCCACATGCATTCGACGATTTTGAACACATCTACCAGTTCTGTGCACATAAGTTGTGTTTCTAGACTTGCTTTTTTGATAAACTATTTCTAGTTTTATGTAGTTATTGAACTTATTACTGTAATGGCTATTGAGAAAGTAAAAGAGATTGTACTGAAAAAAAATGTACTGAGAATCTTGAAAAGTGGGATACACTTGTAAAAGGTGAATGAAAAAGAATGAAATAAATATTATGTACCACAAATAAAGTTTAATTTAATTAGTGGTAATCATCACCATGTCAATTTAATCAGAGTCATTAAGACACTGAAATCTTATCGTGTTCAATGCATAACAGGGTGCGCTTCAAAGCAGCGTTATTTTTGCCACCAAAATATTATCCAAACAGTGGGACTAGGGTTGTAAGCGATCGAAGTTCTCTATAAAAAAAACAAACCCAACCAAATCGAACCGTGATCTAGCTAAAAAAGGAGACAAAAATCGTCGATTCTGTTTGTTTTTTTCTTCATTTGGTTCAAAATTCTGGTTCAAGATTACATCCCTAAGTGGGAAAGTATTTGGTTAGCATTTTAATAGCTAAAATAATACCGTTTTGATGCAAACACATCCTACTGTGTGCCATGCACAATGAATTCTCCGATTTTCAATAATTAAGGGTTCTAAATACACCATGTGTGATGGGTAAACAAACCTTATAATATTGAGAGAGCTTTCCAAATATGAAGAAACAAAACCACCATTTTGTTCAACACTAACATAATTGAAGCACAAATTTTGTTGGCCACCTAACAAACAAGATACCTATTCATGTTTGAACCATGATTTTATGGATTGGACCCAACACATTAGAAATAAATCAAGAAATAAAGAATGCAACACACAGAGATTTATGCGGTTTTGTAATTGGATAATCATGTAATACGTCCGAGTCTCACAGTAATTTTCATTATATAAGGAATATAATAAAGAATGGAGCACAAGTTAAATCAACTATGTATAGCACGATATTGTACACTATGGTCATCACATTAGCAGTTCGCGCAATACACCAATTACAAGTCAAGTTGCGTCATAGTCAACAAAGTAAAACTAATTAAGTCGAATCAGGCAATTCATAAACGTCACAGTTTTGTTGTAATTTGTTTGTAATAAGACTGGCTATCTATTATTTTTTGCAAATTCATTTTGAGTTGGAGTCTTGTGTATTACATAAGACAATAGTCAATTTGCGTTGATAATGAACTAATAATATTATTGCACTACAGCATTTCTGAACCCGAATATAAGAATAAATCGCAAGTATATGAGTGAGGAAATCAACACAAATTTCAAAGGACACAACTTAAAAAGTGAGCATATAAAATTTTGCAAAAGGTAGTAGGTGGAAGGGAGGGGGTCTACAATGGTCTCCAAGAGCCCCCTTATGCCACATCTCCTAAAAAAATAAAATAAAAGCCATCTCCATAGGACCATAGACCCCCCCTTTTAGGGCATCCCCTGAAACCAAGGACATGGGGAGAGGTGGGGGGCTCCCTCCCTTTATACCCCAATAATATTCACCCAATGTGGACATATAAATTTAGATATGTGGTACTATCATTTTCTAGATTTGTTGCGTAACTGACATGTTCAGTTTAGATTGTATAAAAGTATACGGTATTTCTATTTTCTGAACTTGTCGCATAATATGGACTGATTTGTTCAGTTTGGACGATACAGATGATTACAGTTTAGATAGTACAAATAATTGCTATGGTAGATTCTAAGTACAAATAATTGATATGGTAGGTTCATCACACTGTCTATTAATTCAAAACAAATTAACATGTTTAATTTTCAACAAAATAAGGATTTG